>OFHU01000919.1:235000-410488 GCA_900245905.1 Lacerta viridis
CCCCTCCACCCCATCCCTTCTTCTTATCCTTTCTGTAGTCCCGTGCATAGCATCCCTAGTCGCCTTCAAGGCAGGATGCGGGCGAACCCTTCAAATGCCCTGGGACTCCTTCCAGGATGGCTGGTAGTCAAGGAAGATGGGAGCTGTAGTCCAACAACATCTGGAGAGCCACAGGTAGCTCCTGCCCACTTTAAAGCATCACAGCACCACTACCAGAAAATGGAAGCCAGTTCCATTTTTGGCACCCCAAAACCAGATGTCAGCTGAAGCTGTTGTTCCTATGATCCTGAACCTGATATAATCCACATTACATGGGGAGGTGGAGTGGAGTGTTAGGTATTAGAAAACCCAAGGTCCTTGTGTTGATTTTGGCCTTTAAAACCCTAAACCAGAGTTTCCAAACTTGGGTTTCCAGCCGTTTTTGGACTACATTTCCCATCATCCCTGAACACTAGGCCTGCTAGCTAGGGATGATGGGAATTGTAGTCCAAAAACAGCTGGAGACTCGGGAAACCTTGCTTTAAACCTACCTTATCCAACTGGTGCACTCCAGAGGTTGCTGGAGGACAACTGCCAACGACCTTGACCATTGGCCATGCTGGCTGGAGGGGCTGATGGGAGCTGGGACTCCAACAGCAGTATCTAGAGGACCACAAGTTCCCCAAACCCACTTCTAAAGAGGTAGCATTGCTCCATCCAGGAACATTTCTATTTTAGGCTAAGCCCCTACTAATCCAGCACTATCAAAAATTCTTTCCAGTAGCACCTTAGAGACCAACTGAGTTTGTTCTTGGTATGAGCTTTCGTGTGCATGCACACTTCTTCAGATACTGAAACAGAAGTCACCAGATCTGAAGAAGTGTGCATGCACACTGAAGAAGTATCTGAAGAAGTGTGCATGCACACGAAAGCTCATACCAAGAACAAACTCAGTTGGTCTCTAAGGTGCTACTGGAAAGAATTTTTGATTTTGTTTTGACTATGGCAGACCAACACGGCTACCCACCTGTAATCCAGCACTAGATATTTTAGAACCAGGTCCTAAAGATGTTTCTTCTGCCATCATCTTAGAATTCAGAGGTAAGTACATGGGATACCCATTTAGCTATGATTCTGGCCAATGATTCCTCATCTCTCTCTCTCTCTCTCTCTCTCTCTCTCTCTCTCTCACACACACACACACACACACACACACACACACACACCTTGCACCAACCAATATGTCCCAGATGCTAGTTAGGCACTGAGTGGATACCTGTCTTTTGTCCACCTTGATCCCAATTGGCTTCATTGCATACTAGGAGAGGGAGTTAAATGTCCCTCGCCCTCCATCACACACATTTCTGTGTCCCATTCATATTTTGTGTGTGTATCGGGCAGGGGTTATAACCCCTACCGCAATGTAAACAATGAAGGGCTTGGCTATGAAGAAACAATGAGCTGGTAGAGCAGATGTTTGTGACCTTCAGCATCTGGCGCTTGTGGACACAGTGCCTGATAACATTTCCCCTGAAACTCACCAGAAGTGTGAGGGGGCGATGGACAGAAAAGAGGCAGCAACCTTTGACAGGTGACCCACTGACCGTTTTGCAGTGGGGCATCTGGTACCTGCTCATTGGTGGGGTCCTGCTCAAAAAAATGCTGGTCTAAGTCATGAGTAGGCAAACTAAGGCCCAGGGGCTGGATCCGGCCCAATCGCTTTCTCAATCTGGCCCGTGGACGGTCCGGGAATCAGCGGGTTTTTACATGAGTAGAATGTGTGCTTTTATTTAAAATGCATCTCTGGATTATTTGCAGGGCATAGGAATTCGTTCATTATTTTTCCACAAAATATAGTCTGGCCCCCCACAAGGTCTGAAGGACAGTGGACTGGCCCCCTGCTGAGAAGGTTTGCTGACCCCTGGTCTAAGTGGACTTCTGTCCAATTCTATGGGATGCTTCCACAGATGTTTAAGCAGGAGCGCATACTAAGAACACAAGAAGTACCTACTGGATCAGGCCAATGGATCTAGCATCCTGTTCTCACAGTGGCCAGCCAGATACCTGTGGGAAACCTGGAAGCAGGACTTGAGCACTGTAGGGAAACTGGCCATTTGGGCGTAGTGACACAAAAACCACAAACTGCCCTTATCAGGAAGGCCATGCACCAACGTGCACTCTGCCTGCTGGGGTACCTCCCTTATCAGGATGAACATGTACCACACCTACTGGGCACAGGGAATATCACATGCACACAGGCCCATTAACCCACGTAAACATGGCTGATGCAAGAATGAGTCCCACCCTACCCATATATGGCATTTCCACACCCCTGGCTGATGCAAGAATGTAGTCCAAATATGGTGAAATGTTCCTGTATGCTTTTGAATAAATAGAGGCTCCTAAGCCCTAAGAGTCATCAGATTCTTTCAACCCACACTGTTGTGAGACTGGTCATTTCGCACAGGACGAGCAGGCCTCGTCAGAGCACAAGTGGTTTTCAGCAACTGGTTGGTAGCCATCGTTTAACCCTCCATGAATTTGTTGGGGACAATCAATGTTTCCTGTGGCAGTGAGTTCCATGGCTTAACTCTGTGTTGCATTGAACTGGTACTTCCTAAATCTTCGACATTCAGCTTCATCCACAAGTTCTAGTGCGATGAAGGAGGGAGAAAAACTATTTTCTATCCACTTTTGGAATTCCATGCATACAGTAATTTTATGAACTTCTGCCATTTCCTCTCTTATTTGCCTTTTCTCTAAACAAAAAAAGTCCCAAAGTCTCATAGGGAAAAGGCAGTGAATTTTGTAGCTAAACTATGTGCCACGTGTGAAGGATATTATTGGTGGGCCGTAGAGGTTCAGACCACGTTTTCCTTCAAACTATGTTTTTGCACATCTCTCCAGAGGTATTGAGAAGTGGCTTGTGGATGGTTCCTTCCGCCTCTCCTCTCCTCCCCTCCCCATTTTGCAATTTATTTTGTATTTACCTCCCCATTTTGTGATTTTGAAATGTATTAGGAGATTGGGATTAACGTGGCTGCTGTGTTAGGCTCTCACTATGAAGAGAGAACGCAACACAAGACCTGAAGGCCACTCATCTATCTATCTATCTATCTATCTATCTATCTATCTATCTATCTATCTATCTATCATCTATTTATAGAACTATGTGTTTGTTTAAAATACAACAGCAACTTCTTGCACTCTAGTTCATAACCACCCATGTACATTAGACCAGTGTGCCTCAAACTATCTGATGCAGTTGACTGGCCATCCCCACCCTCAAAAAAAGTGGCAGCAATTGGTACCATATATATCCCACCCAATAGGGACGTGGGTGGCGCTGTGGTCTAAACCACTGAGCCTAGGGCTTGCTGATCAGAAGGTCGGCAGTTCGAATCCCCATGACGGGATGAGCTCCTGTTGTTTGATGCCAGCTCCTGCCCAACTAGCAGTTCGAAAGCACATCAGAGTGCAAGTAGATAAATAGGTACCACTCCGGTAGGAAGGTAAGCGGAGTTTCCGTGCGCAGCTCTGGTTCGCCAGAAGCAGCTTAGTCATGCTGGCCACATGACCCGGAAGCTGTCTGTGGACAAACGCCGGCTGCCTTGGCCTATAGAGTGAGATAAGTACTGCAACCCCAGAGTCGGACACGACTGGACCTGATGGTCAGGGGTACCTTTACCTTATATCCCACCCAACTTGGAGTGTGATGGACCAGTAACCGATGACTCGCAGGCTGGCACTGTTCTGTGGAGAACAACTTTGAGTAACGTTGCATTAGAGCACTTCACCTGGGTGGACCAAACATGGTTGTGGTTGTGGTTGATTTTTAGGGATTGGTGGGGGAAGTTTGGAACAATTGTCTTGTTTTGCTTATTTATTTAAAATATACTGCTGTGGATAGAAATTCCATAACATATATTTATTTTATTTTTATTATTTATTAAATTTGTGTACTGCTGTTCATCTGTAGATCTCAGGGCAGCTCACAGCATTAAGATGCTAGATAAAAACACAAAATAACTAATAAAAACGTGAGTGAGAACAAAGCAAACCAATAACGTGCCCCCCAACCCCCGGCCTGGAGGTTCACAGTTTGCTATCAAATAAAATTATTTGAATGCCCTGTTGTTGTTGTTGTTGTTGCTGTTGTTGTTGTTGTTTAGTCGTATCCAACTCTTTGTGACCAGAGCACACCAGGCATTCCTGTCTTCCACACTGCCTCCTGCAGTTTGGTCAGACTCACGTTGGTAGCTTTGAGATGAACACTGTCCAACTATCTCCTCCTCTGTCGTCCCCTTCTCCTTGTGCCCTCCATCTTTCCCAACATCAGGGTCTTTTCCAGGGAGTCTTCTCTTCTCATGAGGTGGCCAAAGTATTGGAGCCTCAGCTTCAGGATCTGTCCTTCCAGTGAGCACTCAGGCTGATTTCCTTAAGAATGGATAGGTTTGATCTTCTTGCAGTCCATGGGACTCTCAAGAGTCTCCTCCAGCACCATAATTCAAAAGCATCAATTCTTCGGCGATCAGCCTTCTTTATGATCCAGATATAAATTGAAATTAGATTGTCCATGAATCACACGTTGTGTGACAATCCACTGCTTACCCACCCTGCATTGAGATGGTTAAAGGCTGTTACAGATTGACAAAGCTGCTCAGCGCAATGTGGGGGGGGTATTGATTCATTAAAACCAGGGGTAAGGAACTTGTGGGCGTCCAGATGTTGTTGGACTCCAACTGCCATCAGGACCAGCATTGCCAGTAGTCAGGGATGATGGAAGTTGGAGTCTAACATTCATCTGGAAGGTCACAGGCCCCCCACCCCTGATTGAGACCCTCCACATAGAGCTGCATATGGTATCCAGGTGGTCTCCCACTTAGGAGACCTGCTTTGCTTCAGCCGTGGAATTAGAACCTGCGTAGACTTTTGTCTAGGACCCAGAGACAGGAAACTTGTAGCCACCCAGATGCTCTTATCTTTGATGTTCTTAGACTCCAACTACAATGTTCTTAGACTCCAGTGATGAGGCTCTTAGACTCCAGCTGCAATGTTCTTAGACTCCAGCATGGCCAGAGGTCAGAGATGATGATGGAAGTTGTAGTCCAACAATGACTGGAGGGCCACACATTCCCTGTTCCTTTCTTTTGATATGGTTGTGTCCAAAGAAGAAAAGGCACAAACATACTATTTGGAATGAGCTCACACATTCTTTGGAGAGTTATCCCTTACTTCTGTTGAAATTGGTTTCCTGCTGCTGTGATCTTCATTTCAGCTTAGTTTGAAAGGTAAAGGTAAGGGTTAAGGGACCACTGACCATCAGGTCCAGTCGTGTCTGACTCTGGGGTTGTGGCTCTCATCTTGCTTTATTGGCTGAGGGAGCCGGCGTACAGCTTCCGGGTCATGTGGCCAGCATGACTAAGCCGCTTCTGGCGAACCAGAGCAGCGCATGGAAACGCCATTTACCTTCTGCCAGAGCGGTACCTATTTATCTACTTGCACTTTGACGTGCTTTTGAACTGCTAGGTGGGCAGGAGCTGGGCAGCTATCTGACATTTAGAAGACATCTGAAGGCAGCCCTGTTTAGGAAAGATTTTGATGTTTGATGTTTTAATGTATTTTTAATCTTTTGTTGGAAGCCACCTAGAGTGGCTGGGGAAACCCAGTCAGATGGGCGGGGTACAAATAATAAATTTATTGTTGTTGTTTACTGATTTGGAAGGGGTGGGGAGGGGTCTCTGCCCCATTGGGCTTACAGTCTAAAGCTCTGCAGTTGCCTTTGAGTGCATAGCTCTCAAGAGAGTGTGGTGCTGATAACGCTAAGGCTGCAAGTTCCATCAGGCAGTTGGACTAGATGATCCTCAGGGTACCTCCCAACTCTGTGGCTATGACTCTTGCCTGTGTTATGAAGACAGCAAAGGGTCTGGAGAGGGAGAAATAAGAAACAACAGACAGAAGGGAGACATTTTAAACAAGGAACTTTTAAGACATAGAGGGTGGGCACTGGGGGTGTTTTGTAATGGACTGACTGAACCAGACGATCCCACACACCCTTCCTTCTCTTTCTGGCCCCAAAAAACTAAAACTGGCCAGATATCTATTTGCACAAGGCTGATCTGCACACAGGGATGCCCATCGTTTGGTTAGGCCTGCTGGCATCTTTGTAACAGCCCACAACCGATCAAGTTACAGGTAGGTAGCCGTGTTGGTCTGCCATAGTCAAAACAAAACAAAATAAAAAATTCCTTCCAGTAGCACCTTAGAGACCAACTAAGTTTGTTCTTGGTATGAGCTTTCGTGTGCATACAGGTATCTGAAGAAGTGTGCATGCACACGAAAGCTCATACCAAGAACAAACTTAGTTGGTCTCTAAGGTGCTACTGGTAGGAATTTATTTTATTTTATTTTGTTTCAAGTAGATCAAGAATTTCCATGTCGCTTCAGATGCCTTTCAGTCGAGCCCATTCACACCTTTCACTGCTGGCTATGAATCCCAAATTGCCCATGAACATGTGAACCAGCTTTTAGTTGTTTCTCATGAAGAGCATAAGAAATTCAGAAGAACCTTCTGGATCAGGCCAATGGCCCACCTAGTCCAACATCCTGTCCTCACAGTGGCCAACCGGATCCCCAGTAGGCAGGACCGGTGCTAGGGCTTCTGGCGCCCTAGGCAAGACCAATCTTCTGGCGCCCCCCCCCCCCCCCTGCCAAAGCCTGCTTTAGCAGGAGGTCGGGGGGTGGAGGAGAGGCAAGCAGCAGTTTCTCTAGGCAAGACCAATCTTCTGCCTGTCCCACCCCCCCCCCCGCCCCCTGCCAAAGCCTGCTTTAGCGGGAGCCGGAGGCCGGGGCAACGCAGCATCCTCCAGCGGGCAGCGGGCGCAGGCGGGCCAGCAGCGCCCCCCTCCATTTTGGCGCTCTAGGCAGTTGCCTAGTTTGCCTAAATGGACGCACCGGCCCTGCCAGTAGGGGAACCTGCAAGGAGGACCTGGGCATAATAGCAGCACTCAGCAGCTGGCATTCAGAAGCATTTCTGCTCCCCACTGTGGGGGCAGAGCTTAGCCATCCTGGCTGCTTCTGCGTCAGCCATCCCCAGGGATGCAAATATGATGCCAGATGACGACAGGGAACTTACTCCTCTCCACCCACCTCCCTCTTCCTGAGTCCACCTGGCCAGCCAGCAGGTCTCCTCTTTCAGTATCTCCTTCGCTTACTGACTACCTTTTGCCTGAGCTCTTGGCTTGTGCCCTCATGAACTCCACTCTTCTTTTGAGGTGCCTCAGTCCTCTTCCCACTTCCCTGGGCTGGAAGCAAGCCCCATCAAACTGAAGAGACTTACTTTGGAGGACATGAGTGCCCTTTTGTTGTTTAGTTGTGTCCGACTCTTCGTGAGCCCATGGATCAGAGCACGCCAGGCACTCCTGTTTTCCACTGCCTCTCGCAGTTTGGTCAAACTCATGTTGGTAGCTTCGAGAACACTGTCCAACCATCTCGTCCTCTGTCGTCCCCTTCTCCTTGTGCCCTCCATCTTTCCCAACATCAGGGTCTTTTCCAGGGAGTCTTCTCTTCTCATGAGGTGGCCAAAGTCTTGGAGCCTCAGCTTCAGGATCTGTCCTTCCAGTGAGCACTCAGGGCTGATTTCCTTCAGAATGGATAGGTATGATCTTATTTCAGTCCATGGGACTCTCAAGAGCAGGGATCAGCAAACTTTTTCAGCAGGGGGCCGGTCCACTGTCCCTCAGACCTTGTGGGGGGCCGGACTATATTTTGAAAAAATATATGAACGAATTCCTATGCCCCACAAATAACCCAGAGATGCATTTTAAATAAAATAAAATATTTTAAATAAAAGCACATATTCTACTCATGTAAAAACACCAGGCAGGCCCCACAAATAACCCAGAGATGCATTTTAAATAAAAGGACACATTCTACTCATATAAAAACACGCTGATTCCCAGACCGTCCACAGACCGGATTTAGAAAGCGATTGGGCCGCATCCGGCCCCTGGGCCTTAGTTTGGGGACCCCTGCTCAAGAGTCTCCTCCAGCACCATAGTTAACCACAATTGCCATCTCCTACAGGCTTGCTTGTGAGTAAATTCCATTGAACTCAGTGGGGTTAACTTCTGAGCACAGATGGAGAAGAAGAGCTGGAAAATGTGAAAGTCGGGCATAACCAAATGCCTTTAACCCCCACTTCCCACCCCCCCTTACTTATGAGCCCAGTGGAGGTGTGTGTGTGTGTGTGTGTGTGTGTGAAAGAGGGCTGGTGTGTGTAATAGCTCAAGACTGTGGGGGGTAACTTTTTCTCTCCCGCTGCAGACTTTGACCTTTGATTCTCTCGGTTCCTGGGACGTTCCAAGGGTTGATCTCTAAAGCAGATGGAACCGTCAAAGGAATGAGCTTTAGAAAGGCAGGCAGAGATATACAGAGGTGGACAGGGGTAATTCATTGAAACATCCTTATTGGGTTAGCAGTGCCGGGTGGAGCTGGCTGTTGGTGGCTTGCTCTTGCCTGGGTTATGTACTGTTTACAAGGCCAGAGGGGAGATGGACAGGCAGGAAATAATCCTTGCCTTTAGCAGCCCAGCTTTCCATGGGAGTCTTGGGGCCTCCAAAATTTACATTGCCAGCTTCCCTAGGCTGGCTGGTGTTTGGGCGGACTCTGTAAAGCACCACATAAAACAGTTGTTCCTTTATTATATTTGTATCCCTCTTCCCCCCCCCCAATGGTTCCTCTCTTTTATCATCACAACAACCCTAGGAGGTAGGATAAAACTGAGAGTGTGTGGCGGACTCGCCTGAGGTTACCTATTGGTGGCAGTGGGATATTGAACAATGATTCCGGACGGCAATACGGGCAGCTTGTTTTACGTTTGCGTTACAGAGCCCCAAACCTCTCCCTGGAACGCTGAAGCAATGCGGCAAAAGCCAATGGAACTATAGGAGACTGTCTCTTCTGTGCACTTACCCGAGAAAAGGGCTCATTAAAATATGTATAGAATCGGTCTGCAAGCGACTTTGGGATTCAATGGCAAGTAAATTGGAGCTTCTTGTTGCCTGTCTTGAATGCCCCCTCAAATTATGTCTTCTGCTGGTATAAAAAAAATAAATGGGGACCCTGTGCGCCCCTCCCCCGATGTTGTCGGACTCCAACTAACATCAAGTCAGCATGGCCAATGTTCAGGGATGATGTGATCTGTAGTCTAGCAAAATCCAGAGGGCTGCAGGTTATCCTTCAGCGACCTCTCATGCTCTGTTCTACACCACGCTTCCTCAACCTCGGCCCTCCAGATGTTTTTTGGCCTACAACTCCCATGATCTCTAGCTAGCAGGACCAGTGGTCGGGGATGCTGGGAACTGTAGTCTCAAAACATCTGGAGGGCTGAGGTTGAGGAAGCCTGTTCTACACCATTGTTATGGTGGCCGTGGCCGAACCACTCGCACTACCCTAAAACCGCCCCTGTAACTTGCCCTGGTGAATAAAGTTATTTGTAAGCGCTGAGAGTTCTTTGTAAGACCTGGGAGCACCCGGAAGCATAAGCAACGCAAAGCCACAACAGTGGTTTATTATTTCTGACATTTTTTATATTATTAAATAGCATTGATATCCCAACTTTGTCTCCATGGAGCTCAAGGTGGTGTGTGTGGTTCTTCCCCTCATTTTATCTCCACAACAACCCTGCAAGGTTGGTGATGCTGAGAGGCAGCGACTGGCCTCCAAGGTCACCCAGTGAGCTTCACGGCTGAGTGAGGACTTGGACCGTGGTTTCTTCCAGGCCTTAGTCCAACAATCTCACCTCCTGCACCATATTGGCTCTTGAAGGTAAGAAAACCTGACATCAAACTTTACAAGAAATTACGGACATAACCCTTGATTTAGACTCCAGCACACCCTAAAGCTGAACTAGGCCCTGTCGAAAGAACGCCCCAAGTCTCTCTTTGGGAGGATGGTCACCCAGAGAGCAGAGAGTGGCCACCCAGTGACAAACACCTTTACACATGACAAAGATACAGTTGGCCAAATCTGAAGGACTAGAAGTGGTCTTTGGTAGAATGGAGCCCTGAGCGAGGACAAGATTTGGCATCTCCAACTCAATATTTCTTAATTTCACAACAATTCATTTTGGTACAGTTACTTTTTATGAATTTTCTCAGTTTATTTATTTGTTTTCACTCCCTCAGCTCAGTGCCCTGTGCGGGGGAACGGCTAGCCTAATAATCATAATCCTGATCATATTTGTAGCCCGTCCAGCTGACTGAGTTTCCCCAGCCACTCTGGGCGGCTTCCAACAAATATAAAAAATAATATGTAAAACATCACATATTAAAAACTTCCTGATACAGTTGTGTAGTTCTTTATCTCCTTGACATCTGATGGGAGGGCATTCCACAGGGAGGGCGTTCCACCATCAAGAAGGTCCTCTGCCTGGTTCCCTGCGACTTCACTTCATACAGTGAAAGAACTGCCAGAAGGCTCTCGGAGCCGGACCTCAGTGTCCGGGCAGGACGATGGGGGTGGAGATGCTCCTTCGGGTATACAGGACTGAGACCCTTTGAATTGTGCTTGGAAATGTACCTGGGAGCCAGTGTAGATCCGTTAGGACTGGTGTTATATGGTCCCAGCAGCCCCATTTCTGCCTGGGCCATTCTCAGCAATGCTAGAACAGGCAACCTGGACTCTCTAGGTGGGACTGGACTCCTGTCATCCCGTCCAGCAGTAAAAGAAGATGAGAGATGTGGCCCAGCAACATCTGGAGGACCAAAGGTTCTTCACCCCTGGACAGAGCAGCCCATTTAGTCCGCAGTGGCCAAGCAGATGCCTTCAGGTAGCCCAGGAGGAGAAGTTTCCTCTGGTGGAAGCTGGTGATGATTGATTGCAAGTGGCTCATCCCTATGAAAGTTTGAAACAGAACCGGAAAGGCAGTCTCATTGAAACCGACATGCCTCTCCATATACCCCCCCTCCCAAATAATAATAATAAAACATTTGGCTCCCCACACCATATTGAGGTTCACCTTCCTTTGGTCAGGGGGGCAGTTGTTAACCAAAAGGTTGACGGGAGTCAAACCAAATAATTTTGTTCTTCAAAAATTATCTGATAAATCAAAACTTGAACGTGGCGGCGGCAGCAGAGCAAACGAGTATCCTCTGAAAAGTCCTTAAATCTCATGGAGGTTTCATGCGGAAGGGTCTTGGCTGCCAGGTTCAGTCCCCAGCAGCTTCAGGGAGGGTCAGAGAGGCTCCTAAATCTTGAGGGGTTGCTGCCAGCCTGTGTAAACACTACTGAGCTACATGGAATCATAGAATCATAGAGTTGGAAGAGGCCACAAGGGCCATCCAGTCCAACCCCCTGCCAAGCAGGAAACACCATCAAAGCATTCCTGACAGATGGCTGTCAAGCCTCCGCTTAAAGACCTCCAAAGAAGGAGACTCCACCACACTCCTTGGCAGCAAATTCCACTGTCGAACAGCTCTTACTGTCAGGAAGTTCTTCCTAATGTTTAGGTGGAATCTTCTTTCTTGTAGTTTGAATCCATTGCCCCGTGTCCGTGTAACGGACCAACCCTGTGCCTGGGTGTGAGCAGGTGCCCAGCACGCGATGAGTTAACACCCACTCTAGATGACTGGCAGCACAATCGCAGAGGCGGGTCTTTTCCACCTTTTAAAAGGGGAGAATGGCAGTTGGGGCGGTTGTTGTGGGTTGTGGGTCAGGGAGTGAGGGTGAGAGGGAGAGCGGGTTGGAGGTTAGGCTTAGGTTAGGAAAGGAAAACATTTAATCCTGTTTAAAGTTGTATCCAAGCTTATGTACCTAATTGAAGAACATTGTAACCGCATTCTACCTTAACTTCCAAGATATATATAAGTTACCTCAATAAACATATTTTTGTTGTTCAACGTTCGTGGACTCTGGCAGTGCGTCAGTACCTCAAGAGGTGTGGTTGAGGGGAAAAGCACTAGAGGTTTCCTGAGAGAAAGGGGACGGGTGGCTTATTTTCCTAACACACAGAGGACTGGGCAGGGAAGCCAAAGGTGCCACGCAGTTGCCAGAAAGGAAAGGGCAAGCTGCAGCAGTTTGGGAACCCAGGGCGGGAGAATCCCAAGGTGGCAGGAGTTTCACTTTAAGAACGTGGAGAACTGAGGTACCCCTAGGACATCTCTCATAATATCATTTTGGGGATTCATTTTAGTCGTCGGTGAACCCTAGGGAGAGACACAGTCAGGGGAAACTTTTTACACGTTGTGCGGGCTCTTGGTGGGAGACTAAAGGGCACGTCAACGTTACAGTCCGCTTCTCTGGAGCAGCAGAAAACAACCTTTCACCCTCCTCTATATGACATCCTTTGATATATTTGAACATGGCTATCATATCACCCCTTAACCTTCTCTTCTCCAGGCTAAACATACCCAGCTCCCTAAGCCGTTCCTCATAAGGCATCGTTTCCAGGCCTTTGACCATTTTGGTTGCCCTCCTCTGGACACGTTCCAGCTTGTCAGTATCCTTCTTGAACTGTGGTGCCCAGAACTGGACACAGTATTCCAGGTGAGGTCTGACCAGAGCGGACCAATCCTTGAGATTTGTTGGCCAGGCTAGACTGACCAATGACCTGTCTTGGTGTATATAGACAGCTCCCTATGTTCCACCTTTGGGGAAAGGGGTGAGGTCAGAGGTGTGTGCCCCTCCCCTCTTCCTACTGGCAACAACCACCCACCCACTTCTGTCCCCTTCAGCCACTTCTGCTTCTCTCTCTCCCCAGCCAACCCCACTCACTTTTTCCCTGACTCACTCTCCCAGCGCCCTCACCCTGCGCCTCCCGGGGGCAACCTCGACGCTCTGCCTCTTCTAAGCCAACCCAGGCAGAACTAGTCCCCTTTTCTATTTAAAAAAAGAAGGGGGGAGGAGGAAAAGTTTAATTTTGGGGCCTTTTTCCGATTCTTTGCAGGGAAAGTAGAAGAAAAAGAGGCCGGCAAGAATGAGGAGCTCTGTATAAGATAAAACACATAGATTGCAATAATAATAATAAGAGAGAGAGAGAGAGAGAAAGACGCGGAGGGGGGATGGAAACAAGGCGAGGCGCGGCGGCGTCCCGAATGCGAGTCTTGTACGTCTTATTATCAAGTTAATTAAAGCTAGCATCTGACAATGTCACTCGGCTGTAGAAAAAGGGATTTAAATGCAACGTCTCCCAGGACTGCATGTCAAGAGCCGCTTTCTTTTTTCTTCCTGCCCCCCCCTCGCCCCATCTCTCTCTCTCTCTCTCTCTCTCTCTTCTCTCTCTCTCTCTTTCTCTCTCTCTCTCTCTCCTTTCCCCCCAATCTGGCTTGGAGGAACAGCTCTCGAAATCGGTTGCCTTTAAAGCAGCTGCAATTGGCAAGGAAGCAATTATTTTAAAATATTTTTTGATGTCGGGGCTGGGGGGTGGGTGGGGTGGGTGGGTTGAAATAAATAAATAACAGAGAGGGCAGAGAATAAAACGATTTATCTCGTGTGTGTGTTTCTTTCTTTTCTCTCTCTCTCTTTTTAAGATGGAGCGCAATATAAAGAGATATCAAGGAAGGCCTGGATCAAAGAGCCCCCCCGCCTGCTTGCCCACCCCACCCCACCCCACGTGAAAGGCTCCTCTCGAGCACTTTGAGAGAGATTTATTTTATTTTATTTTTTGAACTCCACAAAGATCCGGGAAACATGAAATAAAAGGGGGGGAGGAGGAGGGTAAAAAAATTATATATATATTTCTTTTTGCAAAGTCGATTATTATTATTTTTTGAAATGTGCCCCCTATTGAAATGCACAGAGCCGGTTGCTACGCGGACTTGCTCTCGAGGTCAAGTGACGGACGGGTTGTATGCTTCTCCATAATAATATTAATTAAACAATTTGCATGCTAATAAGGTAACAATTATCAGGGCTTCTGTTGAAAGATTCAGGTTATTACAACACGCCAGTCTGGGGGGCAAGGGTTAGAGAGTGAGAGGCGAGCGAAATTTCAACTCAAATTAACATTCTGTCAGCTCCAGAAAATGGGATAAATAAAGTCGAATTAATTCATTATAATAAAGAGAAGGAGAGGGAGAGAGAGAGAGAAAGAGAGAGAGAGAGAGGAAGAGAGCGGGAGGGGGAATCTCCCCCCCTTTTTTATTCTTGTGCAGGATTGATTACCGTTCTGTATTCAAAAACACGTTCGTTTGGCATTCCTATCCAGAAATCCGACAGAAAATGAGGGCTTTTATTGCTACAGGCGAAAACTTGCTTCAGTGGCTACAGTTTACATTTAGTATTTATAGAGAAAGAAATTAAATTATGCTGAAAAGGGAAGTCTCTTGCCCCTTCACCTCGGAATTAATCCTAACCCCATCATTTTCTCTTTGCGGGTTCGAGTTGGGGGTGGCGTGTGAGTGTGTGTCTAAATGGCATTTTATTTTATTTTATTTCTTTTTTTTAAGGTAATAATTAAACTGCCATCTAGAGTCGAGTAGGGTTGGGAGGGTTTGGGGGTGGGGGGGGGGTGGGGAGAAGGCAGCCAGTGGTCTGTTGGAAGATATTCAATTAGATTTTCCCCTTCCTTTTTGCTTTAAAGAAAAGAAAAGAAAAGGGGGGAAAGTGGACAATTCGGATTAGGAGTTTTGATCCCGATGTTTACTTCGGATTCAAGCGTGCCACCGGGAAACACACTTTGGGAAATGCATCTTTTGTGGCCCATCAAGACTAGGGATTTTTTTTTTGCGGGGGGGAAGGAAAGTCCTTTTAAAAGATGTTCCCTAGCGATAATACGCTTTGCTTTCTCTTCTTGGACCCTGGAAAGATTTAAGAGCTGTAGGAACATGCCAGACAGGTTCTGTTTAGTTTTAAATAAAGGGGTTTTTCTTTCCTCTCCGGACGATCTTCCTTTGTCTCTCTCCTTTCCTCGTCCACATTTCCAGGAGTTTGTCTTCAGGAATGCTTGCTTTAAAAAAAAAATGAAATAAACAAACAAACAAATAAACAATTCATTTAAAAAGCGAAGCCACGTTCCATTTATTATTTACCTAACCCCAGATATACTGGATCCCCCTCGGAAGTTGGAGCGTAGTCAGCTCAGGATCCCTTAGTTTACACTGTGAAAGAGGGCCAGCTGACTACTCGGAAGTCAGCCCTGCTGAGATCCGTGGAACTTTCTGCTAGGGAAATGTGCGCATCGCAGCCTAAGGCGAGCAGATCCTCTTCCGACCCGCAGCCTCTGGACACCACCTTTCCAAGACCGTAAGTTTGAGGAGTCAAAGCGACAGAGAAGAAAAAGAGGCCCCAGAAGCCTGGAGTTTGACAGCCCGGCCCTCTCCAAAGTCAGGCGCGCTTAAACCCCACCGGCTTCCCTGGGTTTAGTTAGGCGCGCCTAACTCTGTTTAGGCTGAGGTGCTGACCATAACCCAGGCATCTTAGCCGCAAAGAAGCAAGCCACACAAACTCACTTTCTACTCTTTAGGCTTCTGTGGGGTGGAGGGCCTCCGCCGCAAGTCTCAGAGGCGCCTACTCCCGAGTAAGCGTGGTGAGCTGCTTGTGACAATTCTCCATCCACTCCGCACTTTCAAAAGCTTCCTTCGAGCAAAAGGGTCCGGAGCTCCGGCTGCAACGTTAAAAAAAAAAGTGTCCAACTTCGGAACAAGAAAGTTGCCAGGATTATTTCAGCCGAATCTCTTCCTCCCGCCTCTGCCAAAGTGACTCCGAAATCCTTGACACTCGCTTCCAACTGGGGTAAGCAAGCCGGGCCGCAGAGAAGTTGCAATCCAGGCGAGGAGCTAATTCAATTAGGGTAAGGGGGTGGCAAAAAAGAGAGGAAGAAAAAGCTGCGCGCAGGGGTTAGGCCGGAGTCTTTCGAGCTGCGCGCTCCGGAGTCACTCTGGAAAAGTCTGATTGGCTCCACATTGCTCCGGAGCAAGAATTCGAAAGGCTGCAGCCACAGGAGCGGCCGATCCTGTTCCCAATGGTGCTAACCGCATCCAGGCCAAGAGGAAAACGCGTCCTGTGGAGCGCAGAGGGCCCGAGAGCTCAGTGCTGGAGACTTAACCCAACTCAGGCAAGGCGAGAGTTCAGTGGCGCGCTTACTCGCGAGTAAAGGCGCCTCCACGGGATTGAATCTTGGCGGGAGCCCGCTTGGTTCCAGGAGTTCTGCGGGCCCATCGTTTGTTGGTTTCACCCGGTGGAGTTTACTCGCAAGTAAGTCCCGTCTAAGGACAGCAGGTTGAAATAGGGATACCGGCTTTTTTACCTTAATAGACCCATTTATACATTCCCTCTACGCCTGCTTTTGGTGAATGCATCCACACATGCACTTGCCATTACGTGTTTGTGTGTCGCGCTTGTGCTTGTGCGTGTGTGTGTGTGTGTGTGTGTGTATAAATATATAAACCCCACACCCACATTGGGCCTCCCTTTTGCTAAATAGACTGCTTTTTAATTAGAAACCCTCTGGCCCCATTCATAATTTAATATGGGCTTTTCCATGGATCAATAGGGGGATGGCGTTAATTATTATTTTGATTGATACGATCGGATGGCGCTGGTTTAAATACAGGGCAGGGCGGGGGAGAAAGGTTCCATAAAAACATATACTACACCCCCCCTCCCGCGCCCCTTTCCTTCTGCCTCTTTGCGCCTCCCCCCAATACTTTTTTTTTAAAGTCTTTCCAATCCCCCTCCCTGCGCTAGAGAAGCCTGAGAGGAGATGAAAAGGCTTGTAGTTTTAAATTCATTGTGACAGCTCTGGAAAGAGCGGATGATGAATCTCCTATTATTGGATCAGTCTATTTGCCGCTCAATGTCTCCCTGTAATTGGAGCAACATCACTTTAAAGGTTCAGAGGAGTCGAACGTTTCTGGTGTAGACGGAGAAGAAGACGAGGTGGGGGGGGGGAGAGAGAGAGAGAGAAGAGGAGAGGGAGGAGGGAAGAAAAAGAAGAAGGGGGGGTCAGAGAGAGAGAGAGAGAGAGAGAGAGAGAGAGACCCTCTTTCCACAACACACCAGCGAATGTTTTAAAGGGAAATCTATTAGTGATTTGGAGGAGAAGGTGGGGGGTGGGTGGGTGACGACGAGCGCGTAACTCCGCTTGCTTTTGAGTATTTAACTGGGTATCAATCAGATCTCTAAGTTCTCCTGTTTTCTCCCCCGCACCCCCCAAATCCCTTTTCTTCTCCTTGGCCTAGGCAGCTCCCTCCTTCCTTCCCTCCCCCACCCCCTTACTCCAGGGGCTAGAGGAGTTCTTATCAAAGAGACCCCCCCTTTCCCTTTCCTCCTCCTCCTCTTTCCTCCTTTCTCCTGCTTGTCTTGTTGTGACAGCTTTGATATTGTTTATTGAGGGTGGATGTCAGGTATAATTAGCAATCGATATGGAAAACGTTTGGCTCCCCCACCGCCCTGGCACGTCTCTGACGTCAGGGCCGATTAACGTTTCTTATTGGTCCCAAATTCCCCGGGCCTGAGCCTAATTATGGGGAGGCCTGATGTTGATAAAGTTAAAGCGCCCGGGCGCCCTCCAGCATGCGCCCTTCCTCGCGCGTCTACCTCGCCACCGTCGACGACGCTGCTGCCACCACCACACCGCGGCGGCGCTCCTCCGGCGGCGGTGGCGGCAGCAGCGGCAGCGGCAGCAGCAGCAGCCGCCGCCGCAGCTGCGTTAAGGGAGGCGCGCAACCCCCCACCCCCCGTCCGCCCCCTCCATGATGGACAGCCGCATCCTGGAGCACCCCCATGCCCAGTTCGGAGGCTTGGTGGGCTTCCCTTACCCCCTCGGCCATCACCATGTCTACGAGCTGGCCGGACACCAGCTGCAGTCGGCCGCCGCCGCTGCCGCCGCGGCTTCGGTTCCGTTCTCCATCGACGGATTACTTAACGGCTCCTGCGCCGCCTCCGTGGTCAACCCCACCCCGCTCATCCCCTCCGGCTGCGGAGACGGGCAGCCCTTCAAGCTCTCCGGTAAGTCGGCGGTCATCGCAAGCGCTGGGCTGGCGGCGCCTGGGATCCGGCCCGATCCGGTGCCTCCATCCTTCCCTCCGTAACAGCTTGCATCTTCCATCCTCGCCTTCTCCTCCTTCCTGGAATCACCGGCAGGATAAAACCCAGGGCTTTCCAGGTGTCTTTGGGGCGGGGGGGAGGAAGCGCCAGACTGAGCAGGAGCAGGGGTGAATCAGGGGTCAGGATCAGACATCTAGATTTTTAAAAAACAACTCCGCCACCAGTTTCCATCGCAAGCAACTTCTCCGATGGGGACAGCCACCCGCGCCTCTCCAGAGCTCCAGGAGCCGCGATGCGCAATCGATCATTTTCTTCTCCTCCTCCTCCTCTTCTCTCCGTCTTAGTTGTTTTGTTTCCAGTAGATGTGGGGATGTTTGGGAGGGGGGGGGAGGAACCCGAATAGAGTTTTTTGGTGTGGGTGGGGGGAATCATCAAGGTTTTGTGAAATTGGGGAGTGAGAAAAGGCCCTCGCCTCCTCTGCAAGCTCCTTTGCTGGATTTTCTGCCCCCAGCAACTCATTTTATTTGCTGAAGGTGGAAACGGAAACGGCTTCTCTCTCTACGCTTCTCACCCTCCCGCAATTTAGCTCTTAAAAGGACCCAAAATATACTATTTTTGTATATTAAGTATAGTATTTATGCAAAAAGAATAAGATACCTCTGCTCTTTAAAATCCCCTGCACTTATTCTGAAGGAAGCGAGGCAAGCGCTCCCTGCGCACAACAGAACCGATCTGGCTTTGGGCTTGGGTTAGTCGTTTGTTGTCCTCGCTCGCCAAAACAGAAAACCCGAACAAAAGAGAGGTGGTCTGCATGGGGGGGGGGGAGGACGAGAACGAAGGCACCGAGGGCCTTGGGAAGGTCAGGGTTTTACAGTTTTGCGCAAAGGCTCCGCGGCCCATCGAAAGTTTCCAGGTGCCACCTCCTCCTAGATTCCCTTCTATTTTTAAACCCAAACGCCTAAAACCTGCAAATCCACTCAGGACATACCTGTAATGGAGACCCTTTTATTTTTGACCTCACAGACCTGAAGCGTGTCATTTATTAGGTAACTTTATTCCAGCAAAGCTACCTTGAATTTCGCTTGAAAATAAGAGAGTGGGGGGACGAGAAGGGACCACGTGCCAATTATTTTTAAAAAAAGTAATTGAAATTATAAAGCAAGCGGATCCTAGCTCTCGAAATCAGGACAAATATATTTATTACTGTCCAACTTCGCTTGAACAAATAAAAAGTAAGGCTCGTTCCATAATCTTAAATGATATATTTTTCCTGTAAACAATCCTCGAATTAACCTTTGGAGGAAAAAAAATTCAAGGAAGTTGTGTCTCCATCAATTGGGTTTTAGCTTCGAAATAAGAATATACGGTCCAGATATATATAGTAAATTGTTGGAGGTGGTTTCCCCCCCCCCATTGTTATGGAATGGAAGGGGATCGTCTATCAATTAGTAATTGGTATGAAGAGTTTGCTTCTCTCATCGCTCTTTTCCGCATCCCACCCCCAGACTCTGTGGATCCTGACAAGGAGAGTCCAGGTTGCAAAAGGCGACGGACCCGCACGAATTTCACCGGTTGGCAGCTGGAAGAGTTAGAGAAGGCATTTAACGAAAGTCACTACCCCGACGTATTTATGAGAGAGGCGCTGGCGTTGAGGCTGGATCTGGTGGAATCCAGAGTGCAGGTAAAAAAAACCGGAGCGAGGCTCCCTTTCCTTCCCTCCACAACATAAAGCGCACGAGGGTCCACTCCGAAGTCAAACTTGTTTCAGGCTTCAAGCCTTGACACTGTGCCCATTGAGCACAGTGGGATATTCAGCTCTCGGTAAACGTATATATGACTACTCTGTACAAAGTCTGCCAGTTCCTTAGCACCTTGAGCTGGATCCGGCCCAAATTCTGACCTCACCAAAATCTTGCGCCCCCTCCCCCCACCCTGTCGGGCCAGCAAACCAAATTTACCAACTTTGTGTTTGTGTGTGATTTTGTTTAAAGTTGGGGGAAAGCATTTTAGAGGGGTGAGGGGTGGGGGTTAGCAAAAATAAATGCCTCCCCTCTTTGCTCCTAAACATGCTGGGGGCGGTGTTCATTGTGTGGAAGTGGTCTTGCGCCGCCGCTCCCCCCCCCCACCTTCCCACCCAGTTCCTCTACTACCTTTCCTTTAATTTCCGCCCGCGGGTAGGGGAAAACCCTCTCCATTTATATTTATTTGTACTCTAGCTTTCGGGAGTTATTTGTTTTTTTCGTCTCCATTTTCTTCCCCGCCCGACAACCCCTAAAAAGAAGTAGACCCCCGGGATGCAGTTCAAGTGCAGAAGGTTCTTGAGGTAGTTTACATTAAATATTTTCCAGAGATAGGCCTGATGAGCGACACGCGAGTTCAGATTTGCCGCTTAGCCCCTGGGATGGTGGGGGAGGGGGGGGGAGAGAGAGAAGCGGTCGGGGAGATCTTAAAGGGAAAATGGCAAAGGGGGTTAGATTTCATATATGTAGGCTATATTTGCCCTTTAGTACAATTTTCACCAATACTGTATGAAATTTAAGCAGGATGCGGATTGCATGTTGGTTTCAACCGCTCTTGTATACTTTTTTATTATTTTGGGGGGGCAATTCCACCTCCTCCCCCTCTGCTTCAGAGCAGACTTGAAAAATAATCTCTTAGGCAATTATTTTTAATAACAAGGTACTAATACCGTTACTGAATTTGGAAATAATAGAAAACCCTACTCAAACTCTGCAACATTTTTCCTGGCTCTGGGGGTTTGGGGTCGAGCATCGAGGAACTTGGGGTGGCACACTTTTCAACGCCCCCCCCATATCGGAGCAGTCGGGCAAACGAAAGCAAGGAGTCTCTCTCCCACAGAAGCCCCTTGTGTGCGTGCGTGCGTTTTAAAAAAACAATAATAGAGTTGTTACTTGCAAAAGCGCAGGGGCTAATAACATTACTGACTCTTATTAATCCGGGGTGGCATTGTCTAAAAGGTGTATTTACAAAATGCTTCCACCTCCCCCTCTCTTCCCCTCTCCTGACCTCTTCTGTTTTGAAATCCTTTTATCCAATTTGTTCTGAGGCTGTTGAATGAAGTCAAGACCCTCGATTTCCCTCTAATACGATAATGAGTAATTCTCGGTGACAAGGGCTGCTGGAACTGACAAGTCAGGAAAGGATAGGGAATTGCAAAATACATACCGGCAGAGCAAGCTTATTATTATTATTATTATTATTATTATTATTATTATTATTATTATTATTTATTCATCTTATTATTTTAAAAACAAGGTTTTCTGATAGGGACCAGCAAGGTTGATTAAGTTACTTATCCTTCTCTTAACCTCCCATCGTCCTTAAAAAAAAACGACACCCCTCTAAACATAGAATTTCTTATGAACCCCCGAAACACTCCCCACCCCAGCCTGATCTCCGGTTTACTTTTGAAAGTTGGTTTAAAAATTATTAATATTAATGGTGTGGTTTTATTGTGGGCTCTCTGCCATGATGATTGAGGTTGGGGGGGGGTCAAAGAGTGAAAAGTGCAGGAAAGTCAAAGGATTGGGGGGGTGGAAACCACCTCACTTTGATACTCAAACAGTGATGTTTAAGTTGGGGACCTGTTAGTGAATGTTAATTTATTGATTTGAGAAATCGTGGGAAATAGCACCCCCTCCCCTCCCCTCCCCTCCCCTAGCTTCTTATCCTTTTCTGGGTTTTGTTTTTACACCTTTGCCGAGGGTCTTTCATTTTCTGGATCTTGGGACGGACACTTTCTCAAACCTCGTTGATCTTTAAGTAGTATTCCTCCTCCTCGTCTTCGATCAGTATGTTTTAGTTGTGGGGGGAGGATGTTGCTGTTGAAAATACCGTGGGATGCGTGCCTTATTTATTTGTGTTTTTTTAAAACAAAAACAAAAAACTCGTGTGCGTGTGTGATGGTGGGAAGAGTTCTTTATAAGCTGGTGGTTGACATCTGACTTTCCGTTGGGTCAAATCTTGATCCCTTTCGTTTGTCAATTTCACAGTCTTCAAGTTAGGGGTGTTCTCTCTCTCTCTCTCTCTCCCTCCCTCAATGAAAACCCAGGAAAGGATGCAGTCGTGATTTTAGGGGAGCGGGAGGGAGGTTGTAGTCGAGAAAACACGTGCGGCAGATTCGAAGTACTCTCTCTTACTCTCTCTCTCTCTCTCTCTCTCCCGCCTCCTTTCCAATTTTCCTTTCCTCCTTCGCAATTCACTTTGGAAGGGGATACCCGAGATGTGGTGACTTGTGTGATTGTTGGGGGGGGGAGTGAAAAGGGAGCAAAGACTCTTATTCGTAGTTCGTGGCATTTCCCACCCACACCCCAGTGATATTTTATAATAATAATAATAATAATAATAATAATAATAATAATAATAAATATAATATACTGTCATCCGATTAATACGATATAATTAAGGTGTTTTCCCTGCCGCCCGAGGGCTCTTGCCAACCGAACCGAGCGCACAAACCCATGAGCGAAAAGCCGATTTAGGAAGTACTGGATTTGAACCAACAAGCACAATCTCTTGTTTGGTGTTTTTTTTTGGGGGGGGGCGGGGACGGCGACGTGGGAGTTTGCCATCAAACTTCCGAAAGAGGAAGCCGGTTTGGATACCCAGCCGTGGATCTTTACGCATGTGGCAGGGAAGGTAGACAGCGAGGGGAGGAAAAGACCGAAACACAACGACAATATCTCTGGCGGCGCTTTGATTTTTTTCTTATACCTTCCTTTCCTTGTACGCTGTTGGCTCTAAGCCTTTGAATTTCCAGACGCCCCCTCCCCCCAAAAAGAGACCCTCAGGATTATTTCTCTCTCTTTGAGTTATATATTTGCTGAAGTGGTCTCTACATACACCCCCACTAAAAACACCAAACTTCCCTTTCCTTCTCTGTCCGAATTCTGATTTCTTGAGCCTGCAGTCCCAGGCTCCTTTACTTGGGAGTAAAGCCCATTTAACTCGCTAGGGTTGACTTCTGATTAGAAGTGTGTAAGATTTCACTGTTTGTTAAAAATATATGCAAGCTACCCGGGAACGCTGTTTCTGCGCCCCAAGCAAGAGGAGGGAGGGGGGATGGAGGGTTGGGGGGGGCGGGAGGAAGCTGGCGACCCCCCTCCTCCCCCACTGGCCCTCGGGGGCCACCAGGGAGTCCCTGCTGTTAACGGCTTCTCCTTGTTCGGTGTGTAGGTTTGGTTCCAAAACCGCCGCGCCAAATGGCGAAAGAAAGAGAACACGAAGAAGGGTCCCGGCCGGCCGGCGCACAACTCCCACCCGACGACGTGCAGCGGGGAGCCGATGGACCCGGAGGAGATCGCCCGCAAGGAGCTGGAGAAGATGGAGAAGAAAAAGCGCAAGCATGAGAAGAAGCTGCTCAAGAGCCAGAGCCGGAACCTGCACTCGCCCAGCGGCCTCTCTGTCAACAGCAGCACGCAGAGCTCCGACAGCGACGGCGGCGGAGGAGGCCTCTCTCCGGACCCTCCGGACACCTGCAAGATCGGCCCTCACAACCCGTCCCGGCCGGGCAGCTGCGACCCTGCGGCCTCCGCTTTCTACCCGAGCCGAGGCGGCCACGGGGTCTGTGGTGGTGGTGGTGGCGGCGGCAGCAACCGGTGTGCCGACAAGGACGGGTCCGCGCCGTCGGGCTCCGATTGCGGGCCGCCTCCTTCGACGGCGCGAGGCGGGGTGGGCGGCTCGGGCGGCGCCTTGCCCAAGCTCAACCCTTTCAGCGTGGAGAGCCTCCTGTCGGACTCGCCGCCGCGGCGGAAAGCGGCGCTGGATTTCCCGCAGGCCTTGGCGCCGTGCGCCCCGACGGCGCGCACGCTCATCGGCAAGGGGCACTTTTTGCTCTACCCCATCACGCAGCCGCTGGGCTTCATCGTGCCCCAAGCCGCCCTCAAGAGCAACCCGGGCCAAGAGCCGCCGCAGGGGGGCTCCCCTCTGCCCGCCGCCAATCCCAGCCCGGACCCCGCGCCCCCCAAGAGCAGCAGCACCGCCGCCATCTCCACGTCCGGAGGCCGCTTGCCGCCCGAGAATAGCTCCTCCGTCGCTCCCGGGGCCCTCTGCGGACTGAGGAAGGCCGTGGCTTCCCCTCCGGCCACAGCCTGCTCCTCTTCCTCCGCTTCTTCTTCCTCCTCCTCCTCCTCCTCCTCCTCCTCATCTCCCCCCTCTGCCTATTGCGATTCCTCTTCCCAGATGGACAGTAACTGCGCCGCCGTGCAACCAAAGTCCCCCGCGAAAGACGCTTGTCAATCCAGAGACAATCCGGATTGTCGCACAGAGCCAAACTGTCCAGCAGAGACCAGCAATTTAGACTGTGAGGAAGTGGATATGGACTAAAGAAATAACGAAGAAAAGGGCGGGGGAGGGAGAAGAACCGGTTATATATTAGATTCCTTGCAGGGGGGCGGGCAGGGAGATGGGGCGATTCAGCTTACCCACCTTAAACTTCTTGGCACTCCCAAAGTTTTCCCAAGACAGTTTCCCTTCTTCTGTTTATTACACATATATCTATATCTATATATTTTAAAAGAAGTCCTCCCCCCGCGCGCATTTTCTCTTTTTCCTTCTCTCTCTCTCTCTGGATCTCTGCTCTCCCCCCCCAACACATCCCCGCTCTGAGTCTATAACTGAGTCCCATTTAAAAATCAGGTGATCAATTTTTTGGGGGGGGTTATAAAATATATATTTAATTTTTCTTTTCCTTTCAAAAAGATGGGAGGGAAGGGGCATTAGAAGAAGCTGGACTTGACGACGTGAACACAAACTGTAAAAAAAAAAAAACCAGACACAACAGCGACTCCTCAAACCTTGTAAAATGCAAAAATGTTTAAAGATATTTATATATGTAAAAAAACCACATTTTTTGATAAATAAAAATCTCTTTAAAAATCGACCTGTTTTTTTTTTTTTTTAAAAAAACATTCTTTTGCAAGCTTTTTAAAAAGTTTATTTAATTGTCACTTTTTAAAATAGCCGCTAGTAATTTTAGTATTTTAGTAAAACCTAGTTGTTAAGCAATAGGTATTTGACCTATTTCTTCTTTTTTTAAAGTAGTTTTAAGAGTTGGTGAGTCCAGTTGCTTTAAATTAAACCCAACCAAAACCACAGCGGTCCCCTTTCTCCCTCCCTCCATCTTTGGGGTTTCTAAGTGTGTTTATTGCTTAACAAATGTATTCATTTAATAGCCTCCCCTCTTTTTTTTTTCCTTCGCTGTTCCCCATCACTCTCCCCCCCCCCCCCCCCCATATGAGGTTAGCCGCTTCAGGCTATAAGGAGCCGGCCAGCTCCTGGTGCGTTTTGATATGAAAGTAATTATTTTCCCGGTGGCGGCTGCGGGGATTCAGTTTCCTTGCCCAAAGGGTTATTATACATTACCGATTTCTAGTGATATGAAATCACATAAACTTCCTACAATAATAGAATTAGCATGAAAGGCTGGGGTGTCAAATTGAAATTGGAAAATAATAGCCTTAGCAGCTGGGGGAGTGTGTGTGCATATTGGATCGGAGATGGGAATACGTGGGGCGGAATTTTCATGAGTTCTCCACTCCCCCCCCCTTGCCAGCACCGTAGCCTCCCTCCTGCCTGCTGCCTTCTCTCTCTCTTTCTCTCTCACCCGCCCCCCCTTCCTCTTTGTCAGCCCCTCTTGTAGCTGGCTATATTAAGATAGATGTTCAATGATATCTCTCATTGTTCTGTCGCTTATATTGATGTTGCTGTGTTATCAGCCTATTGATCATGTGTCGCCCGTAATAGGACAGCCGCAGCAAATGTTCCCTCTTTTTTTCCTCTCCCCTTCTCTCTCTCTCTCCCTCTCTCTCTCTCTCTTTTACAAAAGGCGAACGCATTTGTTCTAATAGGGTTGGGGGTCCTTGGGGAGCCTTTGGGGGCTGGAAGACAGCTGCACCTAAGATATATTAGCAAACTTGGCTGGATCTAAAAAATCCGCCAGCTTTCCAACCCACAGCCACCCAAAATCTATATCTATCTATTTGTGTGCGCGCGCGCCTGTGTGTGTCACTATACACACACACACACGCGCGCGCATTTACACATTCCCCTCAGTTTCCTGAAATTTGCAGGGCGCTTAAACTCCCACCAATTCCCCAGAAATTGTCTTGCCAATTATTAAAACCATTAATTCTGGCGAGTCTGCGCGCGGTGGAATTATGTTTACAGCCTCGTTAAATATCTCTGATCCCTCCTGGTCATCAGGCCTTTATTTGCAAATAAATTGAAAATAATCAGAAGGACAGGAGCAGATTTCCAACCCTCTCTCCTCCCCTCCTCCCCCCCCTTCGGTGGAAGCCGGCGCAAATGAATTTCTGAGCCCGAGTCCCTTTAATAATATTTACATAATTTTCGTTCAGTGGCTCTGATATTTGCTCTCTAGGAGACCGGGTTTAGGGGTGGGTGGGTGGGTGGAGAATAATTAGATCAAAAGCAAGAAAGAAACGGGGGGGGGGAGAGAGATTGAGAGGGGCAACGACGAGGAAGAAATCCTGCAGAAAGGAAGTATTTTACTTAAAAGTGGGGGAGAAAATTAAACTCTGACGGTAGACTACTCGGAAAAGTTTTCATGCGCAAAGTTCTGGGGGAGGAATAAAGAGAATTGCGCATGGTTTTGCGCATTAATTTCTAAGAGGCTTGCGCAGAAGAACTTTCTGGTGGATTGGGCCCCACGCAAAGCTCTGCTTCTCTCCTCCTCCTCACGAAGCGGCTCCGAAGTTCTTTTCGGTTCATTTCGTCTCCTTCTGACTCTGTATTACGAAGCGGGTCATAACTCTGGCGCAGAGCTGAGAAATTATTCTCATAATCTCATCCCCAAATCTTTTCCGCGAGGCCAGTTTGGAGGCTCTCTCGTCCCCTTCCCCCCCCACCCCAAACCCCAAGAACTGGCACGAAGTGTCCCTTTGTCTCCTTCCCAAACCTCCCTCCCACCCGCCCTTTTCTCCTCCCCCATCATCATCTCCCCCCCCCGCCCGTCCAAGTGTATTTAAAATGTCATTTAACTTATGAAATTGTAGCAGAAAATTGTGCGTAAAAATGTTGGTTATTTTATCTAAGGTGAACAATTTGTCTGGCAGCGATAAATCGCCTCCTTTCTTCAATTTGCAGCTGTTCATTTGGGTGGCTGAAGCCGAGGAGAAGGAGACTGGCTTCTGGGGGGGGGAAGAGAGAAGCGGGGGGGGGGAGAGAGAAAGAGGCGAGGGGAGGCTCATGTATAATGGATTTGCAGTTTGAATGTTGGAGTATCGCTGCCCGCACACTCGTGTCCTTAAGGTGAAATTACTGATTTACTTAAGCAGTTTAGAGGTCCCCCCCTTCTCCCTCCCTCCCCCGGAAAAAGCCCCAGAAGCAGCAGGCTGTGTGATTCTAGACAAACTATCAATCGATCTGGTCCGAGGCAGCCTCCAGGAGATGCGTCCGCCATGAATCATACTTTATGAATTCAATTTCTACCAGGAGAAATTTTCAATTTGAACGCCGGATCATTATGGGAGAGTGTAAATTGTTTTTGCTCTATTATGCATCGGACGCTATCATTTTTCTTTCTAATTACGGAGGTGTCAGGTCGGCCTGTCATGCAGGAGCTGATTTTCAATTTAACTGATCATCATACATTCATTTTCCCATTTGATAAATCTGCTATCTAGACGGCTCTCCATGCCTGGAATATTAAGAGAGAGCTACCGAAAGCCTCTGTAATGGGGGGATGTGTATGCGGCAATAAGTGCAGATCAGCCAGCTAATTTAGCACCTCCTGATTCCCCATCTCCATTTCTCATTTCCAATTCTCCAAGGAGAGAGGGGGGGGCAGCCCAAAGGCAGAGAACGCCTCTCCCTCCCTCCCTCCTCCCTCCCTCTAACAGCAAAAAGAGAAAGCCGGGTGTGTGTGTGGCGGGGGGGGGGGGAGAGAGTTGCTCGAGGGGTGGGGAGGAAGGAGGGGGAGAGGGAGAGAGGGGAACCCCCCTCCCTCCAAAACGCTTGTTTTCTATTACACAACTTCCAAATTAGGATATCAAGCTTAATTAATGCTAATTGAGTTCTTCAATACGTGTTATTTTTATTTAATAGAAACAAATTTGCACAATTAATTATCGACGTAATTTTCAAGAGCCTCGTTTGCGAGGCGAAGCTCTTCCCGAATAAACTACCCAAAGCAAATTAATGACTTTGGAAATTTGGAGCTTGAATTGTAATGGGATTTTGCTCGCGTGTGGTGTCGGTGGTTTGGTTTCCTCCGTGTTTTTGTTGGCTTGTTGTTGTGTTGAAATAATTCGAATTTCCTTGCCCGGGTCCTGGAATGAGCAGGTTTTTGAGGCAGGACGCTCTATTGAAAGATATTGGTGACTGGGTGTTCCGACCTACCTCCTTTCCGGCGGTGTGTCCCCCCCCCATTTTTTCTGTTTTAACTGGCTAATTACGGCGCTCTGATGTGTTTTTGTGGGGCTAAAGACTTTGCAAGCTCGGGATGGAAAAAGTGAAACGGATTGGCTTTGTGTTGGGAAGGCCGGCGAAACTGACGAGGTTGCCGCGGCAAGTCCGTGCGCCTTGGCCAATACACTTTTGGATCCCTCCCTCTGTCTTGCCCCCAAACTTTGCACTGCATAGCCCTGTAATGACATTCCATTCCGGGCAATTTTCTAATAAATGTCTCGCAGCTTCTGGATGCTGAGGCCGCTGACTTGTGGGCAAAGCCAGAGCGTAGGTTATATATAATTGTAAAATCAGGTAGATGGAGGCTGGTTTAATTTTGGTGATAAATCGGTTCTGTGTGTGTGTGTGTGTGTGTGTGTGTGTGTGTGTGTGAGTTGAGGGGTGAATAAGAGAAGTGGGTTGGGAGAAAAGATGGGGCGGGTATTCGTTTCTTTGCTGATTTATTTTTAACCCGAGGTTGTACAAGGCAGTGACAGTTTGGATAAATTAGCCAAGCTTCGCAGCCTCCTAATGAGAGGATATTATTTCAGCACCTCGGAAGGAGCGTGAAAAATGAGAGAGACTCCATCCAGAGGTGTCGGATCGATTCACGATCAGGGTGTAAATTATATACAACTAAATATCCTAACCGCTGATACGGGCTTCTTAGCTTAGAAATGCAACGTTAAACAAAGATTATAAGGCACCTAGGCACCTATATGCGGAGCTGAAGCTAACCTGCAAACCGCCGAGCTCTTAGTGTCATCATCATCATCATCATTATTAATAATAGTTTTATTTCCCCCTTTTAATTCCTTAAGGGCTCAGAGCGCAAAACAGCCCCGGATCCCCCGCGAGAAAATGATGGAGTGATGGAAAAAGGGGAGATTAGACAGAGAGGAAATTCCAGACGGGAACAAAGCTTTTCATTATGGCGCAAGTGGATTCTTGGGTGATACCGTTTCTAAAAGGAAAAGGAAAAAAAAAGGGAGAAACTTCACCCAAGAAGGCAAGCCATCGTGTGTGTGTGTGTGTGTGTGTGTGTGATGTAGATTGAAGAGACTCTGCTCAGGGGGTTCGTGTGGACGAGGCCTCCCACTCGTGGAAAAGCCACGCCACACACCATTTTGCAATACATATATATTTATCAGAGGGCGATTCGGATCTCTTGGTAGGCAATATTACAGCGGCGCCGTGGAGAATCTTCCGGCGTGCCCCCTCCCTCCCGATATCCATTTAGGACTAGAGAGCTGCTGGTAATTATATAATTTAAAATCCATTTAACACTGGCTAGCACGACAGTAAATATATGCATATTGCTAATAAGATTTGCACAATTACGTCGGTCAAACACAGGGAAATGTTTACCGCCTCTCCTTTCAAAATAATAAATAATAATAAGAGAGAGGAAACTTTCCTTAACTTCCTCCCCGCCCGCCCGCCCACCCCCGCTTTCACTTTCTTCGGGGGAGGGGCGTTGTTTATTTCACAAGCCTTAAAGGCAACAACATAGGGAGAGGCGTGGGGAAGCGTGTAGGAAATTCGGAATCATATATTTGATACCCCGTAAGATAATAAAAACCAAATATTTGCAGGAATGCCTCTTGCAGTTAATAAAATACGATTATCAGATAATCCTCAGCAGCGAAGCTGTTTGTATAGTTAACAGATGATTATAAAGAGGGGAGTGGGAGTTGGAAAGAGAGAGAGGAAAGAAGTCTCGACTGTACGGGCTGGCTAAGAAGCATCTCTTCCCCACCTTTCGCAGGGTCAAGCTTGAAATATTAACAAACTGAACTGTTTAATAACTCCGCAGCAGCGCCCGAAGGCTTTTTCCTGTCTGTTGCTGCTGCCTTTTTCCTAGACAGGGTTGAAACAAGCAAAGCAACGCGTGTCTGAGGCTCCCTTGTTATATAACAAGACTAGTATGGTTAGGAGGAGATGGGGTGGCGCTGGGGGCCGGGTGGGAGAAGAGAAGAAAAAGCCATGAAAGGACTGGATGGGTCGGAGTGACGATTTTGGGTACACATGACTTGCGGAGTTGTTTAGTCTGCCTACTGGTCGCTTTCCATGAACGCGTTTTTCTTCCCAACCCGCCGCAGACTCAACATGGTGTCAGAAGCGAAACCTTTCGCGGCCCTCTCCTCTTATGCAGGACAAGAACGGATTGTTCCTGCTGCTCTCCCCCAAGGCGTTGAGGGAGACCATAGCCCGGGTGGCTCGAGGCTTGGCTGACTCTTCCTCCCTCCCCAGAGTTACCTGGGAGTAAAATCCCACTGACGTAATAGTTTCCGAGCACACCTGACTGGCGATTGGACGTCCGAGGCAGTTCGCTGCCTCCTAGGAAACGAGGAGGCGCGCTGGGGGTGCGGATGGGGTAACAGAGAAGCGAAGGGGCAGCTGTAGGATCTGGGCGCCCCTGGCAGCTCCTAACTTCCCCCAACTCTGCTGGGAAGGACCGAAGGTTTCCTTCTTCGTGCACGAGGCCGACTCAAAGACAGGGAGAGCAAATATAAGGGTGGCGCCTTGCTCACAGCACCCTTCTGCTCATTAAGCGCCCTTTCTGGAGAGGTGCCCCGAAGGGCGCTTTGGCCACCATAGATCATCGCCCTGCGCATTCGCTGCAAGGGGAGAAATGGGGGTCGAAACGAGCCCCCTCTTCCGATTTGGGATAAATGCTTCATCCATGTTTTCTGCTTTCTATCCTTGTTTGTTTGTTTAAACCGCTCCCTTTCACCGATCCTTTTCTTAAAAAAACAATTCCCCCCTGGTGTGTGTTTGGGTGGAGAACTTCCCAGCGGATTCTGTCTTAAATCTGCTTGAAAAAGAGGGGCTGGTCCGGGTTGGCGGTGGCGGTGATGGAAAAGCAGAAGAAGGGCCGTCGGGGGAGCCCCTGGGATTATGCCACCGACTTTCAACATATATATATATTTGGTGCTATTAAAAAAGGGTAAAAGGGAGGAAAGAAGCCTTTTTCAGAAATGATACTAATCCCTGAGCCTTCAAATCGGCTTCCGATTATTTGCCTTTCTGGGCTACGGAAGGCAGGGGCACCCCACGAGGTTGGGCCTTTAAAATAAATAAATAAATAAATCACTTTCCAGCCCCGTCGACTCTCTCCCTTTCCTTCGACGGGCGTCCCTGGATTCTATTTATGTTCGAAAGTATATTTCTCGCTGGAAACGCTGAAAGAGCGCGCGCGTGCGCGCGACGGGAAGGAGCCTCCGCGTCAGCTGCGTGCTTGATCCATTCCCCTTCCAAGACTTCTCAGCCGTCGCCATAATGTGATGATAATTTAAAATGTTGTTTCTCCCCTACTGCTCGCTAATCCTGTTCCTTTTAGTCGGGTTGATACTGACAGATCCGGAAGGGCTGCCCTTTCCCTCCTCACCTGCTGTTGCGTTTTTAAAGAGAGGAGGTATTAACCTCCGGTGGAAATAAATATTGAAACAAAAGATTTTAGCAACAAAGCCGCCCAAATCCAAGCCTTTCAATCTTCCCCTCTTAATTTTCCCGCGTTCTTCAGCCACCCGCTCTTTACTGATTTATTTTCTCCCTTCACTTCCATATTATTTCCTTTCAGCCATTGACGCATTTTGAGATGCCTTCTCTTCCTTTCCCCCCTCTTTTATATATATATATAAAACACGTTCTGAATTTTAACCAGATCAGTTTCCTTCAAATTCCCCCGCTCCAAATTTTGATAAGGGACCTCCTTCTTCAGAAAGTAAGATTAATAATAATAATAATAATAATATACAAACAGCAGGATGTAGTTACAGCTGGAATGGGTGGTGGGGGAAACCCAGAGCGGTTAAATCGCAAAATTTGGATCAAGAAGCTAGAGTTTAATACATACAAACCTCCCCCCCCCCGCACACGTTTATTAAAGCATTAGAATAATTGAAATTTGCTGCCGGAGCAGCCCCGATCTGTTTAAATAATTCTATGGGTGTCTTGTTGTGATAAAAGATTATCTGGAATTCTATTAAAGGAGCAGGAGCGACCGATTTCAAAATCCTATTTGGGGGACTTTCAATGACTATCAGTAATCTGATCTCTTCAACAGCCTCTTTGCCTGTTCAGCTTTATCTGAAAGTTTACAGCGTTTCAGGAGAATTTCAGCATTCTTTAAAAAGGAGAGAAAGAGAGAGAGAGAAGACACACACACAAACCCGCAGGAAAGCAGTACCTGTCATTCAAGTTGGGATTAGAAAATATTAATATGAAGGGAATGCACACACACAAATATATATATATATATGTTTATATTTATATTTATATTTTAATAGTAATCTGAAAACACCCTATTCAACTGAGGGGTGGGGGGGAGTGTGCTGTTGAAAGTGGCAACCCTAGATACTGAGATCTAGATTTCGGATTTCCGCGTGCGGGAGTGTCTGCGGTTCAAATCTCACCTGCAGGTTATTTGAACAAACGATTCTTGTCTGTTTATGGCGTAATTACATCAACGAGCAATTCTGGATAAGGTAACGCTGGAGCCAAATACTAATTAAAGGCTCAACATACCTCTGCCTCGCTTCTACAGGGGCTCTGCATTCATAGCCATGAATTAATGCCAGGTTTCCCCTTAATCCCCCACTTATTACAATTTTTTCAGTTAATTTTAGACTGTTTAATATCATTCCAGAGCCTAATTTCCTTTGTTTATGCGCAAAGTATCATTTTTAATTGTCAGTAGATACTCTTCCCTCTCCTGCGCGCGCAGGAGCCTTTGAAACGCCCAGACGGCACTAATTGCTGTTAATTTTCTTCATTAGTTTCATTTACTCTTCAACCTCTTAATTATTGTTATTATTGTTATATTAAATTCCACCCTACTATTCTGGTAATCAGGATTTCTTCAAAGGGCGAAGACTAAGCGAGGTAAATGGGAAATAACTCCCCCCCCATTAATTCCTTCCCTTTAATTACATTTATTAGGGTCGGAGGGTTGAGGTCAAGGAACCTTAAAGGAACCCTTCTTCATTTTTTAAAGGTGGAATCTAAACAGAACCTGCACGCACAGGGGCACGCTACCTTAGAATATCAGCTGCTGGAGGTAAACAGATGGGGAGTGGAGGGCGGGACTGTGAGCACCCCAGAAGCAGCTGCCTGGACGCTGCTGAATACAGGATTAAATGCACCTTTGGCCTGACCTAGCAACTCGGTTCTTATTTTCTGAAGAAAGAACTGCGAGGTTCCATTCTGAAGTTGCTGGTGTCAACCCTTCTACTTTGCTTGGATAACAGGAGATTTAGGTTTTGCAGAAGATGCTGCGTGATGTCACAGTCATATGACACTTGATGCATTTAAAAAAGAGTCTTTTGTGGCAGGGATAGGACCCTTGCGCCACTGCAGCCATTGTTGGACTACAACTCCCATCATCCCTGACTATTGGACATGCTGGCAGGGGCTGATGGGTGCTGGAGTCCAACAGCACTGGGAGCTCTCCTTTCCCCTTCTTTATGCCGTCTATTAAAAAAAAAACCCTTTCGCATATAAGCAAATTCCTCTCTGCATGAATCTTACCAGCATATCAAATATTTCTTTTACCATTGGGTTGGAAAAGCATCCTTTAGAACCGGGAATAGTAGATCAGTGTTTCCCAAACTCCAACTGTTTTGGGACTACAATTCCCATCACCCCTGACCACCGGCTCTGCTAGTTAGGGATAATGGGTGTTGTAGCCCAGCAACAGCCGGGGACTCAAGTTTGAGAAACCCTGCCCTAGATGTTGTTGGACCACAGCTTTCATCATCCTCAGCCAGAATGGCCAACACTCTTGGATGATGGGAGCTGTAGTCCAAAAACATCTGGAGAGAGCTATGCAGGTTCTCCATCCTTGCTATGCAACAGGTAACATTTGTAAGGTACTGTCAGCCTTAAAGTTAAGAATCCTGAGAAGCAATATGATAGAATCATAGAATCCTAGAGTTGGAAGAGACCCCAAGGGCCATCCAGTCCAACCCCCTGCCAAGCAGGAAACACCATCAAAGCATTCCTGACAGATGGCTGTCAAGCCTCCGCTTAAAGACCTCCAAAGAAGGAGACTCCACCACACTCCTTGGCAGCAAATTCCACTGCCGAACAGCTCTCACTGTCAGGAAGTTCTTCCTAATGTTTAGGTGGAATCTTCTTTCTTGTAGTTTGAATCCATTGCTCCGTGTCCGCTTCTCTGGAGCAGCAGAAAACAACCTTTCTCCCTCCTCTAGATGACATCCTTTGATATATTTGAACATGGCTATCATATCACCCCTTAACCTTCTCTTCTCCAGGCTAAACATACCCAGCTCCCTAAGCCGTTCCTCATAAGGCATCGTTTCCAGGCCTTGGACCATTTTGGTTGCCCTCTTCTGGACACGTTCCAGCTTGTCAGTATCCTTCTTGAACTGTGGTGCCCAGAACTGGACACAGTATTCCAGGTGATCTGTTATGATCTTCCATAACAGTCCATCCAAGGCAAAAGCAAAACACAAACACAGAAGGTAGCCCCAGAGAGCCAGGGTGCCGTAATTGTTTCACATCTTGGACCACGACTTGGGAGACCAGGGCTTGAATACTCACTCAGCTCACTGGATGACCTTGAGGCCCAGCCACCATCTATCCTGTCTCACAGGGTTGTAGGGAAGGTAAAATGGGAGATGGGAGGAGAGCCATACACACCACCTTGAGCTAATTGGAGAAAAAGGTGTTCGATTAAGCTAACACATAAATTAAATATTACGTTCATTTAGACCAGTGTCTCCCAGACTTGGGTCTCCAGCTGATTTTGGACTACAACTCCCATCATCCCTAGCTAGCAGGGCCAGTGGTCAGGGATGATGGGAATTGTAGTCCCAAAACATCTGGAGAACCATGTTTGGGAAACACTGGTTAGACTTCAGCCCAGCTCTTGACTGCACCAGAAAAACCAGTAGGGGCTTCTCTACTGATCTACAGCCCTTCTCCAACCTGGTGCCCTCCAGATACTCGGGTCTAAACTTTTCCTCTGTTGCAAGCCACAACTTCTGGAGGCTGACATTTTGCACTGAATGGCAGTGGTTCTCCGGGGCTTCAGGTAGGGAGCTTACTCCAGTCTTACATGGGAATGCTGGAGCTTGAACCCTGGACTTTCTGCATGGAAATCAGATGCCCTTTATGACTCTCACCCTACAGCAAACTGACTTTTTCTTTTGTACCAAGGAGTATTCAGTGAGGTGATTGCCCCCCCCCACTACCCAAAGCGAAGTGGTACAATCCAGGAACAATCCTGCATTTGCTCCGTGACAAACTACAGAAAGAGCAGATTGGAAAAGAGTGTGTGTGTGTGTGTGTGTGTGTGTGTTTGTCTTCCTGCCTGTTTCTAGCATGTACCATATTGGATGGCAGGGGGTGCTGATTGTGTGTGAGACACAGAAGTGGCGTGCTTGAAATCTCTACCAAAGATTAAAAATATATATAAAAATGTACCAGCAGAAAACTAGGCAGAATGAGGGGAAGGCAAGAAAAGAAAACTCCCCCCATCGACACTTGGACTTCTACGTGCATGCAGCTTTCAAGTTTGGAAAACATTCAGTCATATATCACACACACAAACACCACATTGAAGTGACACAATCCATGTGCCATTTATGTAGACTACTTGTAGATTTGACTTAGAGGTGAGATTTAAGGCAGCATAAAAGGGCACAGTGTGGGCACTTAAGCTAGCTCGTCAAGTACCTTGTCATTGATTAGTTAAATAAACAGTAAGGGTTGGCATAAATTTGGTCCAGAGAAAAGAAAACACACTTTTCTTTTGAGGACACAGTCAGGTGATTTGTAAATTGGTCTACATAAGAAGAGCTCAGCTTGAGCAGGGCATAGGTTCGTCCTGCTTGCGGTTTCCCTACAGGCACCTGATTGACAACAGTGAGAAGAGGATACTGGGCTAGAGGGGCCATTGGCCTGATCCAGAAGGCTCTTTACTCCAGAAGAGTTACAGGTGGGTAGCTGTGTTGGTCCGCCATTGTCAAAACAAAACAAAATAAAAAATTCTTTCCAGTAGCACCTTAGAGACCAACTAAGTTTGTTCTTGGTATGAGCTTTCGTGTGCATGCACACTTCTTCAGATACTATCTGAAGAAGTGTGCATGCACACGAAAGCTCATACCAAGAACAAACTTAGTTGGTCTCTAAGGTGCTACTGGAAGGAATTTTATTTTATTTTACTCCAGAAGAATCCTCCTTACAGGATTACAGTGACGGTGCTTGGAGGGGTAGACTGTGAACGCATCTGTCTCATAAAAACCAATGGCCACCATTTTCTTCTTTTGGGCAAATGCCCATCAGAGACTCATATGTAGGGCATTGAGGCGACCGCTTTCCTTGACTGTTTATGCCCAGCTCCTGGTTTAAGAGCAGGGGGGGGGGACCTCCAGATATTGCTGGACTGCAACTCCCATCATCAGTGACTATTGGCTATGCTGGCCAGGGCTGAGGTCATTTCTGTTTAGGAAGGCTTTCCCTGTGCAATTTATGGAAGGTTAGCTTTATATTTGATGAAATGTTTTCATTGTGGATCTCTTTCACAAGTGTGCATATACATATAATGTTACTCCTCTCCCCTTCCTGTTCGACCTATTCCTTTTGAACAGGTTGTATCCTTCAATTTCTACATTTCAGTCATGACTCTCACCTCACCAGGGTTCAGTAATGCCCATTAGACCATATTTGCCATCTTGAATTAAGAGCTCAAGTTCTTCTTGCTTGGTTCCCATACTCTGTGCATTTGTATAGAGACAACTGGAACCACGAATCATTCCTCCACACACTTGCACTAGGTGAAAACATTTTTTTTCCAGTAGTGGGTGGAATGCTTTAAAAACGGGGTTTTTAAAAATAAGATTGTCTTTTAGTTTTTTATCTGGTTTTCCCCCCCTTTTAGGCTCAAGTTCTTCTTTCTTGGTTCCCATACTCTGTGCATTTGTATAGAGACAACTGGAATCACGAATCATTCCTCCACACACTTGCACTAGGTGAAAACATTTTTTCCCCAGTAGTGGGTGGAATGCTTTAAAAATAAGATTGTCTTTTAGTTTTTTATCTGGTTCCCCCCCCCTTTTAGACTGGTTTCAATTTGTTAGTTAAGTCAGTAACTAACTAACTAACTAAATATATATATATAAACAATCAGAAATGTGTCTTCCTTAGCTGGGATGGGCCAGGACAGTTAAATTAGTAAAAAAAGTAACCAATAAATTTAACAAATGATATGATAATACCCCACAGGTATCTGAATAGGTAGCTGTTTCCTGCTGTGTTCGTGATGAGACTTGTGTGAGATACATGCTTAAAAATTCATTTGACTTAGGGTCTAGGATGGCCAATGTTGTGCTATCTGGGTGTTGTTGAACTCCAAATCCCATCAGGAAGCATGGCCAGTGGTCAGGCATGATAGGCATGGTAGTCCAATGTTATTAGGTGAGCACTACATTGGTTACATGTGGTGAAGGAACTGGAGGCAGTAAGTCTCTTGAAATCATTCATCAGGTGGACTTAGACATGTTGTTAGGGGGTGGTCTAGGGGGGCAGGCCCTGGTCTTCTGAACTGGGCCCAGATCTTCTTCTTCTTCTTCTTCTTCTTCTTCTTCTTCTTCTTCTTCTTCTTCTTCTTCTTCTTCTTCTTCTTCTTCTTCTTCTTCTCCTCCTCCTCCTCCTCCTCCTCCTCCTCCTCTCCTCCTCCTCCTCCTCCTCCTCCTCCCCCTCCCCCCCTTTTACAATTACAGATATGTGTTTTTGCAAACTTTGCTTAAGGAATCGCTGAGTCACTGGAAGGCGGCCACCCACAACATTAATTTGTGAGAGCCAGTGTGGTGTAATGGTTAGAGTGTCATACTATGTCCTAGGAGAGAAGGGTTTGAAATCCCATTCAGCCATGAAGCTCACTGGATGGCCTGGGGGCCCCAATCCCTGACTCTCAGCATAACCTGAGGAAGGGAGAGCACCACTTTGAGCCTCCTTGGTGTTGTAGAAACATAAAATAAATTGGTATATAAAATGTAAGAGAAAGATCAAATAAATAAACACCTTGTCCTGGTGGCAAACTGATTTTCTGTGTGTGGATTTTTATGAAGCCAAGAGAACAGCAACTGCACACAAGGGGGTAGTATTAGCTGACGCAGGGGAGCTCCAAGGTTTGAAGAGTTATATAAAAAAATGTTAAGGGACCCCCCACCCAAGAGGGTGCACTCCCTGCAACAGCCCAGTGATACCTGGGCAAGGAATAACGACTGGCTGTTGAGGAAACAACTCAGAAACTGTGGGGTAACAGAATGGAGTGTACTGGAAAAGGGCGTGACTGGTTGGATATACCTGAACAGCAGCACTCTAGACCAGGGGTCAGCAAGGTTTTACGTCACCTGGGCCAGTTCACTCCAGTGGAGACCCCACCGTGGGCCGGATTGCGCACATGTGTGAGCTCGCATTCAATTTCCAGCACCGCAAAAGCGAGTCCCTGCGCCACACTACACTGGGCGGTGCGGTTCAGGGGCGGTTCGTGGGCTGGTTAAACGAGCCCTGTGGGCCGCTTGTGGCCCATGGGCCTTAGGTTGCCTACCCCTGCTCTAGACTACAACATTTTGTTGCAGGCCCTACTTGTGCTATCTAAAGTAGATTTCCTGACTCTCTCTCTCTTTCTCCTTCTTATCCTCCTGCTATTCTGTCCCCCCCCAACTCTTAGGACCTTCCCCCCAATTCCACTCTGGTTATCACTGCCACCAATGCCTCTCGGAACCCCCCCCCCCTTTCCTGCTCATTATCACCTTATGAAAAGTGTTTCATTAAGAAACACTGCTTTTGATTAATTATCGACAGAATGCTGACCAGGAAAAAAAGAGAGACAGAAATGAAATTAGTCTCTGACCCTGTCTGCATAACACTGAAAATTCATCACCTACCCTTTTAATATTGAAAAGCAGCCTCAAATTTTAATAGAAAAAAATAGTCTCTCTCTCTCTCTCTCTCTCTCTCTCTCTCTCTCTCTCTCTCTCTCTCTCTCTCTCTCCCCCCCCCCCCCCAAATCTGAACCTCTCCCAGTCTTTATTAATGCCCCTAGGCAGAAACTGATATTGCTTGCAATCTGGCAGCTTTTGTTCATTTTAAATTTATTATACAGAATGCACTTCATTTTCAAATATTTTTACTGTTTCTTTTTAATTTCGCTCACTGTTAAGTACAGATGAGGAAACCCTTTTAGAACATTTAAGTTATGGGAAAGTGGAGGGGGAGACACACACACACACACACACGGAGAGGAGAAATGTACATGGAGATTGAACATAAAGGCTGTGCCCATCCAATAAATTTAAGTAGTAACAATTGTAATTGCCGCATTCAGAACCATCCCCTTCAGACATCCAGACGATATCTGGAATGATTTTTTATAAAATAAAAAAGAAGTATTATTGGAAAGGAATGGTGGGATTTGGAAAAGGACGGGCACACTTTCCCACCAGGCTTATAGTTTGTGCATGTAAGAGGCATCCTGGACCCACAAGCCCCAACGCACTGCAAAACAGACCTGTGGAATTCATGAGGATATAGGAAAGGTGATGATGGATCAGATCATCTGGTCCAGAGACGAGGAAATTCAGGTGGGGTGGTGATGGGGCAAATGTGGTCCTCCAAGCCTCTCTGTTGGGACCTTGAGGCTCACCCTGGGCCATGCCCTCTCCAGGCCAAACCCTCCAGTGTTTCTCAAACTTGGGTCCCCAGCTGTTATTAGGCTAGCCTACAAGTCCCATCACCCCTGGCCACTGGCCCTGCTAGCGAGGGATGATGGGAGTTGTAGTCCAACAGCTGGGAACTCAATGAGAGACGCTGCTCTTAAACAGCCCGCCTCTGCACTGCCCTTGAGCGCCTTTGCCTTGCTGGAGCTTGCTTATCTTGGACCAGTGATAATGTCTCTTGCTTGTCAGGGTGCAGTGATGTGGGTGGGTGGGGACTTGTAGAAACCTTGAGTTTTCTGTGGCTGGAACGAATGTCACTTTAGAAAGGTGAGAGTCACAACTCATTGCTTCCTTCTGGCCCTGCCTGCCATTGGCAAGTGGCCCCTGGAAGGCTGCTCATTAGCTAATGTGTCCCACAGTTTGAAAAAGGTTCCACATCACAGTCTAGCCCAGCATTCTGTCTCTGACAGTGGCCAGCTTGATTTCTTTCTTTCTTTTTTTAAGTCTACAAGCAGGACAAGAGAGAGCATGTACCCCATCTCTATAGCTCAGTCAGCAGAGCATCTTAATCTCAGGGTCATGAGTTCGAGTCCCACATTGGGTAAAAATATTTTTTTGCATTGCAGGGGGTTGGACTGGATGTCCCTCACATCCCCTTCCAACTCTACAGTTCTACGATTCCAATAGCCCCTTCCCTACAGTTTTTTCCTAATCATCTGATAGACTATTCCGTAACATGGGGGTTCCATTTAACTATCATGGCCAAAAGATTGCTCACTCACATATTCCTTAAAAAAAAGAAAAAGAAATCTAAGCTAGTGGCTACATTTTGTGGGAGAGAACTCTGAAAGTTAAAAAAGTTGGCATTTTGTCTGTCCTGACGGTGCTTCCAACCAGCCTCATTAAGGAATCCCCCCCCCAAACCAAACCAGATGTTTGAACATATCACCAGTTCAGCCTGCTCCCAAGGCTCCTGTAAATAGTTATGTCTTCATCAGGGGCTGGAAGCTGTGTGGGCCTCTCTAGGAAGGTCATTCAAGGACACTGGCACCACAACCAAAAAGGCACTGTCCTCTCTGCTGAACCACCAAACCCAGATGGTTTGGAGAACCTGAAGCAGGGCTTTGGGTGTCAAATGAAGAGTATGGAAAAACACATATGGGAGAGGCAGGACTTTAGGTCTTTCCATCCCAAATTGTTTAGGGCTTATTATAGGACAGACGCCTACTCTCAGTCCACTCCATGGTCCCTAAGTCAGTGGAATGATTCCAGATTTAGAGAAGAAGGGAATGACTTCACAGTCCTCTGGTGAAAGAATTTCATGAAGCAAAGCACGGAAACTCCTTGAACAGGAGTTTTGGATTTGTGAAGGCCCTGCTGAATGGAGTCATTGAGGTCTTCTTTCCAAACTCAGGCACATACCATACCTATATATTATCCCTCTTGGAAGTCATCAGAAAGCCACGCGTTTGCTTGCGTACTTTTAAAAATAGGTCTCCCAATTTAGCTTGGATTACTGTGAAGCCACTCTGAAACCGTGGGTTGGAAAAAAAAAACCCCACCCACCAGCAGGGACCTCTCATAAGTTCATAAGATAGGGGGAATAGCTCAATCAGTAGAGCATGGGACTCTTAGAATCATAGAATCCTAGAGTTGGAAGAGACCCCAAGGGCCATCCAGTCCAACCCCCTGCCAAGCAGGAAACACCATCAAAGCATTCCTGACAGATGGCTGTCAAGCCTCCGCTTCAAGACCTCCAAAGAAGGAGACTCCACCACACTCCTTGGCAGCAAATTCCACTGTCCAACAGCTCTTACTGTCAGGAAGTTCTTCCTAATGTTTAGGTGGAATCTTCTTTCTTGTAGTTTGAATCCATTGCCCCGTGTCCGCTTCTCTGGAGCAGCAGAAAACAACCTTTCACCCTCCTCTATATGACATCCTTTGATATATTTGAACATGGCTATCATATCACCCCTTAACCTTCTCTTCTCCAGGCTAAACATACCCAGCTCCCTAAGCCGTTCCTCATAAGGCATCGTTTCCAGGCCTTTGACCATTTTGGTTGCCCTCCTCTGGACACGTTCCAGCTTGTCAGTATCCTTCTTGAACTGTGGTGCCCAGAACTGGACACAGTATTCCAGGTGAGGTCTGACCAGAGCGGAATACAGTGGTACTATTACTTCCCTTGATCTAGATGCTATACTCCTATTGATGCAGCCCAGAATTGCATTGGCTTTTTTAGCTGCTGCATCACACTGTTGACTCATGTCAAGTTTATGGTCTACCAAGACTCCTAGATCCTTTTCACATGTACTGCTCTCAAGCCAGGTGTCACCCATCCTGTATTTGTGCCTTTCATTTTTTTTGCCCAAGTGTAGTACTTTACATTTCTCCCTGTTAAAATTCATCTTGTTTGCTTTGGCCCAGTTCTCTAATCTGTTAAGGTCATTTTGAAGTGTGATCCTGTCCTCAGGGGTATTAGCCACCCCTCCCAATTTGGTGTCATCTGCAAACTTAATCAGGATGCTCTCAAGCCCATCATCCAAGTCATTGATAAAGATGTTGAATAAGACTGGGCCCAAGACAGAACCCTGTGGCACCCCACTAGAACCCTCTTAATCTCAGGGTTCTGGGTTCGAGCCCCACGTTGGACAAAAATATCCCTGCATTGCAAGGGGTTGGACTAGAGAACGCTTGTGGCCCCTTCTAACTCTGCAATTCTGCAGATCTGTGATTCTAAGAGGCTGGCTCCTAGGTTAGACAAAAGGGACCCATCTAATTCAGCATCCTGTCTTCACAGCCGCAAAGCAGATGTCTGTAATGGCACCCTTCCCTACTTGTTCCCACATCTCTTCCGCTGTATCAACATCACTGCCGCCATGATCTTTATCAGCCAAAAGATTGCCAGAGCAGTGCACAGGTTATACCGTATTGGCCTGAATATAAGCCTCACTCCGAGTCCCCCCCCCCCAATTCCAACCGTGAAAAGTTAAAGTGCGGCTTAAATTCGCGACCTTACCAAATTTTACGATATCGCTGCTGAAACAAAACATACGGTAAAACGGAACAGGTGCGAGTGCCTGTGGAATTTTAAGGGAGCGGCTTATATTTGGGTACTGTTTTTTTCTCCCCCCCGAATTTTAAAGGTGCGGCTTATATTCGGGCCAATACAGTATACAAAAACAACAAAACAACAAAAAGGTAGTCATCTCATCTTGCCTCATGTGTGGGTTGGCTTTGCTTCCAAGTAACCATGGGATTGCCCAAGTATGTAAATGTCTTGGCTCAGATGTTTCCTATTTAGTCTTCTTTCAGAGATTTCGGCACCCTGTGTGGTGCTACTCCCTTTGCAAAACCATCTCTAGTTAGGCCTGAGATTGCAAACAGTAATTGCAGGTCAGAGCAGGCAATACCAGGCAAAAGTTTGGCCGTGAGAAATAGGGGCTTTGTACTGACTGATACGCCACTAAGCAGTTTGTTCCTAGCAGGGCAGCCAAGCGATTAAGTAATTTATGCTCAATGAAGCACCTGCCTTCAGAAACAGATCCACCTCTCATTTCTCCTCCTCACAGATTACTAGAATTTGGGATTAACATTCCATGAAATTGGCTGGCATTCGGTTCAGGATGAAGATACTACTCCATGCAGTGCAGGAATAACTTCTGGAATTCATGGACACAAGAAGCTCTGATGTCCATTACTTTGCAACATGTTTATAGGGAGGGTTGCTTTTCTGTAACTGAAAATACATACATAGGCTTCCATTAAAGGTAAAGGGACCCCTGACCATTAGGTCGAGTCGTGTCCAACTCTGGGGTTGCGGCGCTCATCTCGCGTTACTGGCCGAGGGAGCCGGCGTACAGCTTCCGGGTCATGTGGCCAGCATGACTAAGCCGCTTCTGGCGAACCAGAGCAGCGCACGGAAACGCCGTTTACCTTCCCACCAGAGTGGTACCTATTTATCTACTTGCACTTTGACATGCTTTCGAACTGCTAGGTGGGCAGGAGCAGGGACCGAGCAACGGGAACTCACCCCATTGCGGGGATTCGAACCGCCAACTTTCTGATCAGCAAGCCCTAGGCTTTGTGGTTTAACCCACAGTGCCGACCGCGTCCCTAGGCTTCCATTAGGCTTCCTCTGATAATAGTGGCTGCATTAGCGCAGAGGCGGGCAAGCTTCCTGAATCTTATTTTGTTGCTATGTACCGGAATCTCAAGACCTACCAGTCAAAGCCAGGTGACATATAGTTAGAATGAAAGACTAGGGTGCCTCTGAGTATATTTTGAGCCTTGAAACTTGCTTTCATTATTTTTAGATGATAAGAAGAGCTCTGCTGGACCAGGCCAATGACCCATCTAGTCCAGCATCCTTTTCTCACAGTGGCCAACCAGATGCCTCTACTGGGAAACACACGAGCTGGACCTGAGTGCAATTGCTCTCATGACATGAGGTACCCTACGGGACCGCCTCTCCTGGCATGCCCCGCGGAAGACCTTAAGGTCCATAAACAGCAACACCCTAGAAGTCCCGGCCCCTAAGGAGGAAGTCAGATTAGCCTCAACCAGAACCAGGGCCTTTTCAACACTGGCTCCGACCTGGTGGAACTCTCTGTCTCAGGAGACCAGGGCCCTGTGGGATCAGGTTTCTTTCCGCAGGGACTGTAAGACAGAGTTGTTCCATCTGGCCTTTGGCCTGGAATCAGCCCCCCCCCTTTCCTTTTCCTTCTGTGATGGAATCCCTATTTGGGGACTTTCCCTGGCTTTTTTCTGGCCCACGTAGGACCAGTCTGGATAGTTGGCCTTGGGGAAGATTTGACGTTTTCTGCCCCCAAACAGTTTTTGACCTGGGCTTCCATTGAAATGAACCTGCATTTTAAGTTGCATTTTAATCCTGTTTTTAAATTGCATTTTAATTCTGTTTTTAAATTGCATTTTAATCCTGTTTTTAAGTTGCATTTTAATCAATTGTTTTTTACCTGATGTTAGCCGCCTTGAAACTGGTCTTGGCCGGGGAGGGGTGGGGTATAAATAAATTATTATTATTATTATTATTATTATTATTATTATTATTATTCACAGTATATCAAATGCAGCCACATCATAGATTTGTATAATGGCATTGTGATATTGGCAGTTTTATCTTCAATTCCTTTCCTAATAATCCCTGGCACGGAATCTGCCTTTTTCACAGCTGCTGCCCACTGGGTCAACATCTTCATCAAGTTATCAATTCTGACCACCCAGGTCTCACTCCTGCTCAGTCACTGCCAATTAAAGCCCCATGTGAAATTAAGTTTTTTTTTCCCTTTCCCTTTTCTTTTGGCCCCAAAATGCATCACTTTACACTTCTTTACATTGAGTTGAATTTGCCATTTTAGCACTCATTCACTCAGTTTGGAGTGAATTCTGGGATTAATTACAATCCCTTTTTGTTTCAAAGACCTCGAACAGTTTGGTATCACTAGCAAACTTGGTCTGTTCACCCCAGCTCTAGATGGTTTATGAACAAGTTAAAAAGCCCAGATGCCAAAACTGATCCCCTTCCTTCCTTCCTTCCTTCCTTCCTTCCTTCCTTCCTTCCTTCCTTCCTATTTCTGATCCACAAGAGGACCTCTCCTCTTATTCCATGACTGCTAAGCTTACTCCAGAGTCTTTGGTGAGGTAGGGTACTTTATCAAAAGCTTTCTGAAAGTGCAAGTATACTCAGAGGCATGGGAAGGTCAGGTGGTACCTGGTGCGAAAAATTTCTTGTCACCCCCCCCATTGATTCCCCCCCAAGCAAAAATGGTTTTACGTTATTTCATATTTTCTTACAAAGGAATAATAACAAGTAATAATAATAAAAAAACTTTTATTTATATCCCGCCCTCCCCGGCCGAAGTCGGGCTCAGGGTGGCTAACATCAGATACATAACATTGGTATAAAATCAAACAATAATTAAATTACCTCCTAAAAACATCTCAAAATCAAATTAAAGTCTAATTAGATGGCTTTCCACAGGGTTAGGGTTGGGAACAGTAAGTGTTCTCTGAACTGAAATTTCAGCCTTCATGACATAGGAAAACAGCCAAGTGAACAGCTATTTTGGTGGAGGAGGGTCAAGATATTAACCGATATGCATGAAATTTCATATATAGCTATATAATCCCTAGTATAGTAAGATAAGACCTTTGGAGCAGGCATTTTTTTTAAAGTTTTTTTTTATGAACCGCCCTAGTAAGGGCAGTAATTGTTCCTTGATAATTTGTCACCCCCTCCATTATGGAACATGGGGCGGTCCGCTCCCTACACCCCCCTTGCTACGCCCCTGAGTATACTATGTCAATCGGATCACCTTCATCTACAGTATATGTGTGTTGTCACTCTCAAAGCATGCTAATAGGCTAGTGAAATAGAACTTACATTTGAAGAAGCCATGCTACTTCGGCAAGGCTTGTTCTTCCATATGTTTGGTTATTTTGTCTTTAACAACACTTTTCAGCAGTTTTCCTAGGACAGATGTTAAGCTAGCTGGTCTATAATTTCCCCCTAGATCCCATTATAAAAAAAACGATGTTAACATCGGCCGCTCTGCAGTCTACTTATTTAGATGCTTTATATACAACCCCTTACAGAAGCCATACAGCAGTTTACAACAAGGCAAATGAATGAAAATCCATAAAATAACACAATCCTTTAAAAACATATAGCAACAAACAATTGAATAATAATCACCGACAGCAACAGCAGAAATTGGCTCTATCCTTCTCCGAACACCCACCAAAAACACGTGTCCCTAATTAGCTGCCTAAAACTATAGAGTAGGGAAGGTATTCCACACATAAGGAGACACCACTGAAAATGTCCTTCCCACCATGTACCTCATACTGAAGAGGGACCACCAAGCTCTTACAGCATGGGCAGGTCAATATGGGAGAAAGCACCTGTGTAGATATTTGGGTACCAGAACTAAACTGATCTCACAGTCCTTTCACACAAAAGTCCACCTTCTCCATTTCAGCAACTTAATTTAGATGAAACAAAATAAAAAAAATAAAATAAAAAAATCCTTCCAGTAGCACCTTAGAGACCAGCTAAGTTTGTTCTTGGTATGAGCTTTCGTGTGCATGCACACTTCTTCAGATACACATTTAATTTAATTTAGATGGAAATAGTTGCTTTGTTGTTTAAGGAAGCATGAGTCAGAAACCTTGGCTGATCTAGTCTTGTTTTATACTCAGAAAGTCTCAGTCTGAATGTTTGTTTTCAGTTAAAGGTGTGCTCCAAAAAAGGATTCGTTGACTAAGGTTAACCTCTGCTGTGGCATAGAAACTCCATATGCTAACATGTTCTCCGAGAAAATCTTGATCTACCTTCTTGCCACCACTGCTGTCTATAGTCCTATAATGTTTTATTTAGTTAGAGTAATCTCTCTCTCCCCCTCTCTCCTTCTGTTTAGGTCATACTCTCTCAAAGCAAAAACAATATAAAGATTCAAGAACGGTAGCAATGTACACAGAGCCACCTGAACATCTGAGCAACTAAAGCTGGTCTTCAGATGGTCATCCAGAGGACATCAGACAGTGCCAGGTGAGCCTCTCTGAGAAGAATATTTAAAAAATCAAGGCACCACAACTAAAAAGGCCCTGTTGTCAGTCACTGACTGCCTCATTTCTGAAGGTGACAGGGAAGGGAGGAACCTAGGGGAGACTGCACTGGGGTGTAGATCCTGTGACCTTGCAGATGCTGCTGGACTCCAACTCCCATCAGCCTCCAGCTCCCATGGCAGCCAGGGATGATGGGAGTTGTAGTTCAGTAACATCCAGAGGGATGTTGCAGATGCTGCTGGACTCCAACTCCCATCAGCCTCCAGCTCCCATGGCAGCCAGGGATGATGGGAGTTGTAGTTCAGTAACATCCAGAGGGATGTTGCAGATGCTGCTGGACTCCAACTCCCATCAGCCTCCAGCTCCCATGGCAGCCAGGGATGATGGGAGTTGTAGTTCAGTAACATCCAGAGGGCCACAGGTTCCCCACCCATGTCTCAAAATGATGTTCAGAAAGAGATAACGTGTTTATGACCTGAACGTGCCTGCTTCCACGTCTCGTGAAATAGCATGCCCTGGGTGAACTGCAATTACAAGATAATGGTATTGGTACAATATCTTTCTGCCTCCAAAGAAAGTGTTTGATTCAAATGCAATGGGCATAAATGGGATCATAATATGTTTTCTCTCTTGTAAGCCTACCAGGGGCAGGCACGGATGAAATGCTAGCACCACTTATATCAAAGCAGGGCAATGATGTTATTTTCTGGGGTGTTACTTATCAGTCTTCTGTGGGAATATCCAGGGAGGCAGGAGAGTATATATTGTTTAATAATATCCTTCCTAACTTGCGCTAGCAAGTTCTTTTACTTAGCAGAGTTTTACATTCCCCTTTTAAACGCACAGCGGATAGCTGGTTGCAGGCTTGTGTAAGCCTCTCACTATTAGGTTCCTGGTAAGTTCCCTTATTTCCCTCTTAAAAGAACGAACATGCCACAATCCTGTTTAAAGTATATAAAAAGAAGTTTACTTACACCAGTTCACAGTGGGATCCCTGAAGGCAGACTTAGTTACAAATTATATACATGTGGATCTATCCCATATGGGGATAATCTCAGTGTCCTCTGTTGGCTGAAAGTCAACAGGGCATTTCTAGCTAAAAAGCTGCTCCAACGACGGAGGAAGTCAAAGAGAGAGAGAGTGGTGTGTGACTTGTGCTTTTGTTACCTGAACAGGTGAGGTCATGCCCACATTCAGTCACATGCAAAGGAAGAATGTTCCAGCCAGGAGGAAACAGGAAGTTTTCGAATGGCTGGCCTGGACCAAAGATTCCCCCACATGTCCACTCTAGGAAAACAAGGAATGTTGTACTTGACTGCTTCTTATGTATCACATCTCACATATTCTGCATGCCAAATAAATAAGAAAGGAAACCATCAAACAAGCCCTGGAGAAGTTGGGGGCAGGTTAAACTAGCATGCTTGGCTAGGGGTTAAACCAAACCTGTTATTCTGAAAACCACAAAAGTCCCTTTACGATGACCACCCAAAATGTCACACAAAAGTGAGCAAGCTTTTGAGTCCAGCAGAACTGTGAATGGAATGGAATGGAATTGAAGTGAATGGAGCCTGGTGTGCTGAAGAGGTTTGGGGAATTCTCATCTCCCTTAAATATTCTGGGTTTGAACCCTTTGGGGTTCAGTAGATGTGAAAGAAAAAGATGGACAGCTGCTCCTTGCTTGTCCTCATTGCCTGCTTTCCTGGAGATTTCCTACTGAACTCAGTGGGACTCCCTTCTGAGCAGGCATGCGGAGGAGCGTGCAGTCCTCCTCCCATGGAAGCCAAATGACCACCCACGCACATCCATGAATGGAGCGAGGAGGGCATTCTAAAAATTTTAAAAGGAATTTACTCAACCACACTGGCTGTATATTCAGCATTTGTGCGTATTCTTCCACTGGTACTTTTGCCTCTGTGACTGAAGAAGTGTGCATGCACACAAAAGCTCATACCAAGAACAAACTTAGTTGGTCTCTAAGGTGCTACTGGAAGGATTTTTTGATTTTATATTTTGTTTTTACTTCCCTCGATTACTCGCCCTGCCTTCTCCAGAGAAAGGGCTGTAGTTCAGAGGTAGAGCACCTGGCTTTGCACACAGAAATATTCCAAGTTCAGTTCCCAGTATCCTCCAGGTAGGGCTGGGAGATGCACCTGGACAGCTGCTACCAGTCAGTGTAGACAACACTGATCTTGATGGCCCAAGAGACTGATTCAGTATAAGGCAGCATCCTATGTTCAGGGCCGCCCCCCCCATGAGGCAAGGTGAGGCAACTACTTCAGGTGGCAGAATTCACAGGGGCAGCAGACCCCAGTGTAGATATTTATTTCTTGCTTCTTCCAGGTGTAGATCTCCATTCATCCCTTCTTCCCTGGTGGGGAAGAAGGCACCATTTTGTGGTTCACCTCAGGTGCCAAAACGCCTTGGGCTGGCTAATTTAGATTGTAAGCTCCTCCAGGCAGAGACATGTTTGCTATATTCCTCTGTAAAACGCCCAGTAGTGGAAAATAGTGGTGACGACCATGAACTCCAAATTGTTGCAACGTCCACGTGTTGCTTATTAAATCCATGCAGATGAAGAATCGGGAGAGAAAAAGAGATCTGGTATATTTCCCACCAGCTAACAATTCGGGAGCTGCATTTCATCGGGGTCTTTGATTTATAGCTCTCCAAGCCCCCACCTTTCCCAGGAGCCCATCTTTCTGGAGAGGGTCACACAGGGCTGAGAACCCGCCTCCCCCCTCCCGGCCGGCTTGAAGTGCCCCCGCAGACTGGCCGTTTTATTTGGCTTTGAAAGCCCAACAGCTGCAAATCAGGCGCTCTCCCCGACCCGCGCCCAGCGCCTCTCCCCTTTCTCTCCCGCTTCTCCCTTTCCCAAGGAATCCGAGAAGACCTGCGTTTAATGAAACGTGAAGTGTGAAAACTTCCTGAGCTGCAGAGGCGACTCCTTAATGATGTTCCCAGATGTGGCGGGGCTGGGAGAATGGGGTGAAGGCGCGCAGAGGCGCCTGCCGGAGAGGGAGAACCTCACCTTGCCGCGGGCACCGCTAGGGCACGGGTAATGGGGCGGCGGGGGGGGAGAGCTCTCCAAGCCGCGCGTAATTACGCACCACAGAGATTCTGCCCTTGCGGTAGGCGGCTTCCACCTCGCCCTGGAAAACAACCCGTCCTTGTTATCTTCTTTTTTTTTAATTATTATTTCTTTCCGCGCTGGGAACTTGTTTCATGGGGCTGAGGGGAGGGGAAGAGTCCGATCACTTGTTTAGAAAACGGAAAGGGGGGGGGGGAAGCAGGCTGCCAGCACCTCCGAGCTATTCCGGTGAAATTCAATTTGCACTGAATTCTAACGATCCTCTCGCCGATTCTCTTCCAGGCTGTTACGCGTCGCAAAGACAGCTTGGAGGAACAGCCCACAAGGCAAAGCTGAGACCCCCTTCCTCACCACAAAAAATACTTTGTATTGGACTTTGTGGCTGGAAAGGATTTCACTGGGTGCCCACCTGATACCCGAGCGGTTGCACGGGGAATGGGGCTTGGGCAATCCTGGTCCCTAGTTAATTTTGAGAAGCTATTTTTTTTTTTAGGTTTCCCCTGTAAGGTGGGGGACAGAAAGGATGAAATTTCCACCCTCCCTGGCGCAGCCTCAGATTTTATATTTCCCAGCTCGATTCACTTGGAATTTCCTAAGCAAATTATCTGTAAAATCATCAGGTGTGGAGGATAAAAGAGACAAAGACTGTGAGAAAGGGTGGGCCAGGATTTCAGGTTTCCTGGGGTGATTTTTTTTTGGGGGGGTACCTGCGTGTGAAGATTCAAAGCCCTGCTCTCTGATATAAGCATAATTAAAACACAAACATTTCTTTTTCTTTTAAACCAGCAAAACCACCTTTGAAAAGAGTGTTGGTTGCTGTTACTTTTTTATACCACACAAACAACAGCAATGTTTACAACTCAGGTCAAGTAGTCATATTTTAAATTAAATTAATTAATGGTGGGTTTTTTTGTTTGTTTTTTGTTTTGAAGCAAAGGGACTTGTGGAGTTGGCACACCTACCTTGCAGACATGCCTAATTGTTTCTTGTTTTGTTTTACAGCATATTTCAGTGTGTAGAAATAGCAGGTTAAGGAGGGATACCCAAAGAAAGAAGAATACTGTATTAGAACCACTATTGATGGTGGTGGGAGATGACTTACCCTCTCATCTGCAAGTCATCCTCCTGGCTACTGCACAACTCCAGAGTCCAGACTAGATGTTTACTCATAAGTAAGTCTCACTGGATTAAATGATGTTTATGTACCAAATGTAATATAAATGACTGCAGCCCATAGAGGTTTATTTTTATTTTATTTTTTTAAAAAAATGAATGTGAAGTTTAACCTAAATCCCTGCAGATCAGTGTGTGTGTGTGTGTGTGTGTGTGTGTGTGTGTGTTGGGGGGTGTTTGTGTGGATGTCTTCTGCAACATTTATTTATTTATATAAAAATATTTATATGCTTTTATCCACTAGAGAGCGGTTTACAACAATTATACACTATGCCATACGATAAAAACCATGTTAAAAAATGTTAAAAAACAGAAATCAGCCAACAATGATGGAAAAATGTATTCTCAGTTGTCTGTATAAGTCTGATGGAATAGAAAAGTTTTCAGCGGGTGTTTAAATGGTGAAAGGGAAGGTGTCTGCTTTGATACAGTGCTGGATTTACGTATAAGCTTAACAAGTCAAAGCTTAGGCTCCCACTCTCTTGGGGGCCCCAAAATCTTTTTAAGGGGAAAAAACCCTGGATGTACAATTTCCAAAATATAAGATAATAAATAAATAAAACCTACATACAGCAACAGTGTTTTGTGTTGTGTAGGCTCCTATGATGTAAGTAATGGGCCCCGCCTGCTAGCCTGCTCCCTAAAATATCACTGGTTTGCTCATTTCTATATATAGGGTGCCTACATTCTGCATGTGCAAATGGCTTTAGATACCTATTAGGTCCATAAATTACCATATAGCATATATTCAACACAAAAAACAGTGACAATTTGTTGTTGACAAAGGACAGCTGGACATATAAAGGGCCCCATTACCTTCAGTAGCTTAGGGCCTCATCAAACCTAAATCGAGCCCTGAGCAAGACTTGGCTTGAAGACTCAGTTTCTTCTTGTTGTCAAGCAACTTGGGGAATGACCAGCGATCCTTCTGCAGGTGATCTCAGTGACTGAGGTGGGATATGAAATTCCATGCAGTCCCTGAGGTGCCCTGGATCTAAGTTGTCTGGGGCTTTCCAAATTAATACGAGGAACCTGAACATGGCTTTGGTAGTGGAAAGGCAGTCAGTGCAAATGTTTTTATCAGTGGTGTTGCATGTTGTCAGCCAGATGCCCCACCAGCAATTTATATAATATATATTATATAAATATATATAATAATATATTTATACCCCGCCCATCTGGCTGGGTTTCCCCAGCCACTTTGGGCGGCTCCCAACAGAATATTATTATTATTAATAATAATAATAAAAAAAACATCAAACATTAAAAACTTCCCTAAACAGGGCTGCCTTCAGATGTCTTCTAAAAGTCAGAGAGTTGTTTATTTCCTTGACATCTGATGGGAGGGTGTTCCACAGGGTGGGCGCCACTACCGAGAAGAAGAAGAAGAGGAGTCTGGATTTGATGTCCCACTTTATCACTACCCAAAGGAGTCTCAAAGCGCTAACATTCTCCTTTCCCTTCCTCCCCCACAACAAACACTCTGTGAGGTGAGTGGGGCTGAGAGACTTCAGAGAAGTGTGACTAGCCCAAGGTCACCCAGCAGCTGCATGTGGAGGAGCGGGGAAGCGAACCCGGTTCACCAGATTACAAGTCCACCGCTCTTAACCACTACACCACACTGGCTCACTCAGCCCTGGCCACACACTTTGCTAGTTGCAGCAGGCAGAGTTTGGGGTCTGGTGACACCTGAAGGGAAGGCCACAGGTCCCTCAGCCCCTGGCCTGATACACACCAACTCCAAGTTGCAGCCTGAGAGACACGACACACCCCTGTGCAGTTAGGTGTCTTTCCCATGGGAATCGAAGCAGCTCTATCAATGCCATAGGCAAAAAATAACCACCTGGAACTGAGAAGGACGCCTTCCTTTCCCGAAGACCAAAAGGAATCCTCTGCGGATATTTTTTTTTTGAAGGTTACGCCTTCCCCTCCCTCCCCTCCCTCCTTGAAAAAGAAGCTCCCCTGTTAGTTCACATCCTCAATGACAGTCACCCCTCCGTGGTCCTTCAACAACATATATATATAAAAATTGCTTTCCCTTTCTCGCCTCCTCTAAAGGACACCCCTCAAAAAAAATCTGTGGACAATTTTAAGCAATCCCAACTGTTTCCACCTCCTCCAGTCTGCAGCATGCAGAATCTCCTATGACAGTGGAGTGGTGTATGTGGAGTAAATAAATGGTCCTGTTTCAATACACATGAATATATAATATATATTTCATTGCATGCATACATAGAGAGAGAAAGGCGGGGTGGGAAAGCGAGCCATTTAACTCCCAAATAGACCTCCAGTATCTCCCCGACTGACGGTGGATTCCCATATACAGCCAGTCACTCAGCCCTCCTTATCTTCATGTATGAATGCCTTGTGTTTAACACACAATTACATTTTCTCCCTCCAATTCCATTACAAATGGAATAAGGGAAGCATTGTTTGAAGAAATGTACTGCTTCAGCTCTGGTTATGTCAAACAATTCGCAGAGCAGGTGAGCAGGAAAGAGAGAGAGGAGAGGACGACGACGACGAGAACAACACTCCCCACCCCCATACAAAAAGAACCTGGTAGATTCAAAAGAGTAAATAATACAGAATATTACACTGAAAGGGCCTTCGTATCATCCTTTCGGTTTTATTTACTGTAAACAATTTGCTGTGGTTTTTTTTAACCTTGTTTTTTTAGGGGTGTGGGGAGAAGGAGGAAAGGAGCTCTCTGGGAAAGAGAATTTATTTTTTCCTAAGCATTCCTTATCGTGATTGCATTGATAGAATCCTTTTGACTTCTGTGTTGCACAGATATGATCTCACGAAGTCATGCTTTCTGTACGTTGCAAGCTTCTCTGTGGTCTTCCGATGAAAGGGGGGGTATGTAAGTTCCCCCCCCCCCCAAAATTGCTACCACCACTACTATTACCACTAATAATAACAGGACGAGAAGAAGGCCCTGCAAAAAAGGAGATAATAAATAATGGAAAATTAATGAATTGCATCAGACTATTGACTAACTACCCCTCGCTCCACTGTAATTCATTTAGAGGATATTAAAACCAGAAGAACAATAATAAGTCTGCCAGCCCCCAGCCCCCACCCCCGGCAGAAGGCAATGGCCAGCAAATTGGATAGTTCCCTTAATCTGGCGTAAATAATATCAGCCTTCCACCTCTCTCTGGCCAATTCTCCCTATCATTTAGAGCTGGCTCAGAAGCTAGGCTTCATAATTGATATTGGTTACTCAGTGAGGACTGCCCCCTCCACTTGCTCACGTCCTTTGAAACAATTTCAAAGTTTCCCTTTGGATCTGAGCACAGGGATTTTTTGGGGGGTGGGGGTGGGCGGATAGATCGGCGATTGTTTTGCTGTCTCCATTAGTAAAACCATTCTAATTAAAATGCAAGGCCAAGCAAGCAGGTATCATTAACTGGTGCTTAAACAAGGTGGGCCACATGGGCACAAAATGGGCACACGATAATCCAGGGTTCCCCAAACTTGCTGTTTTTTTTGGACTACAACTCCCATCACCCTTAGCTAGCAGGGCCAGTGGCCAGGGATGATGGGAGTTGTAGTCCAAAGCTGCTGGAGACCCAAGTTCAAGAAACCCTGCATAATCTATAAGCATTAAGCCGCTTTATGCTGAGCCAGCCACAAATTTGGATGGCTAAATACCTGTGTGGTCTTCTGCTAGTTTTCTGGAAGTGGCTTTGACATCACGAGGAAGCTCCAATATAACGTGGGAATTAACGGTATGGGGGATGTTAGGGAAATGGATTGAACTGTTGTGGAAATGGGTACTGTGCCCATAGTACAGTGGTACCTCGGGCTACAGACGCTTCAGGTTACAGAATCTGCAAACCCAGAAATAGTACCTCAGGTTAAGAACTTTGCTTCAGGATGAGAACAGAAATTGCACGGCGGAGGCCCCATTAGCTAAAGTGGTACCTCAGGTTAAGAACAGTTTCAGGTTAAGAACGGACCTCCAGAACGAATTACCATATTTTTCGCTCCATAGGGCACACCGGACCATAGGGCGCACCTCAAATTTAGAGGAGGAAACAAGAATTTTTTTTCTGGTTTTCCTCCTCTAAAAGCCCTGTTTTTTTGAGGATCAGCTAAAAGTTTTGCAGCTTTTTTTGCAAAGGGAAAAGCCCTGTTTTTTTGAGGATCAGCTAAAAGTTTTGCAGCTTTTTTGCAAAGGGGAAAAGCAAAGCTCCTTTTGCAAAGGGGGAAAAGCAAAGAGGAAAAGCCCCATTTTTATGGGGTTCAACTCACATTTCTGCAGCTTCTGAAGGAAAGGGAGCCATTTCTACAGTTTCCAGACAGATAATCTAATCAGCCAGTCACATGTCGCTGGGGAAACAAACAACCTCCCTCTGCAGCACATTCAACAATGGAGGGCGGCTGAAAGGGAGCCGGGACTCTTACTCTCTCTCCTGATCTCTTGCTGATCAGCTGCTGAGCGGGGTCCTTTCAACACCCCTTTTCTCTTTGTAAAATAAAAAGCACTATCTGCTTTTGGCCCCTGGGCAATTCGGCTCCAGGGACCACCATTCGCTCCATAAGACGCACAGATATTTCCCCTTAATTTTTAGGAGGAAAAAAGTGCGTCTTATGGAGCGAAAAATACGGTAAGTTCTTAACCCGAGGTACCACTGCACAGAGAAAGGAGTGTACCACAAGAAAGGAGATAACACCCGGAAGAGCTTTCTGACAGTAAGAGCTGTTCAACAGTGCAATGGACTCTCTTGGAAGGTTGTGGGCTCTCCTTCCTTGGAGGCATCTAATAATAATAATAATAATAATTTATTTATACCCCACTCGTCTGGCTGGGTTCCCCCAGCCACCCTGGGTGGCTTCCAGCAGAATACCAACCGCAGCAATGAAAAAGTGATAAAATTACAAGAAGAAACAATAAGAAAAGAAGAAATGTATTATCATCATAGGTTATATACTGCATATATGAACTGTATATGTTGGAAATACTGATCTAGACCTTTACGTAAGGAAATAACCGATAAAATGTTCACAGTTATTACTCCTTCGGGTAGTGAAAAGCGGGATATCACATCCAAACTCTTCTTCTTCTTCTTCTTCTTCTTCTTCTTCTTCTTCTTCTTCTTCTTCTTCTTCTGTCTTTTGCACTTTGTGTATTGTGGTAACTGTATTTGCGTAGCAAGGTATTGAATTTGTTTTGACCCAACAACAACAACAAAGCGATAAAATATCAAACATTAAAAACTTCCCTAAACAGGGCTGCTTTCAGATGTCTTCTAAAAGTCAGATAGTTGTTTATTTCCTTGACATCTGACAGAAGGGCATTCCCCAGGGTGGGTGCCACCACGAGAAGGCCCTCTGCCTGGTTCCCTGTAACCTCACTTCTCGCAGTGAGGGAACAGCCAGAAGGCCTCGGAGCTGGATCTCAGTGTCCGGGCAGAACGATGGGGGTAGAGACGCTCCTTCAGGTATACTGGGCTGAGGCCAGCACCAACACTTTGAATTGTGCTCATTTCTAAGCCGAGGTTGGATGGCCGTCTGTCATGGATGCTTTAGCTGAGATTCCGGCATTGCAGGGGGTTGGACTAGATGACCCTTGGGGTGACTTCCAAATCTGCGTTTCTATGATTCTACATTCCCGAATGCAGTGGTAGTGCATCCAGCTCCATGGCTTGAGGGGAAGTGGCAAGTGTCACGTTACCCTGCTCTCGCTGGGCCCTGCCGCCCCTGCAAACGCATCCTTTACCTAGGTTTCGCGGTCGTGACATGAACCGGTGACAAGAAGAAGAGTTTGGATATGATATCCCGCTTTATCACTACCCGAAGGAGTCTCAAAGCGGCTAACATTCTCCTTTCCCTTCCTCCCCCACAACAAACACTCTGTGAGGTGAGTGGGGCTGAGAGACTTCAGAGAAGTGTGACTAGCCCAAGGTCACCCAGCAGCTGCATGTGGAGGAGCGGAGACGCGAACCCGGTTCACCAGATTACGAGTCCACCGCTCTTAACCACTACACCACACTGGCTGACAATGCCAGCACTGCTGCTCTGCCAGTGGTGGAGGCAGAGAGGGAGGTGGGGCTGCCGCCTCAGGGGCTACGACTGCGCAGACTGGCAGCTGAAAGTTTTTATTGAAGAGCAGGTTGTGTGAATCCATCCTAGGAGGCCATGCTTCTTTCTTTTTTTTAATACATTTTTAAAATTTATGCTTTTCAGGTTTATACATTTCACTAATTTTACGATCATTTTAACATTCCAAAACTTGACTTCCTTCCCCCTCTTTCTGCGGTTCCATAAGTTTATTTTTAATATCTTTTGCATATCCAAATTAACTTATTTTGCTCATTTATTCATCTACTTTAACTATATGCTCTTGTCAAACTGCAGGTTATTACAATAATCCTGCCAATGTTCTTATCTGTTTACAATTTATCTGTAAATATTCAATAAACCATTTCCATTCTTTTATATAAAAAAGTTTGTTATCTTGATTTTTTCGTCTTCTTCCGGTAAGTTTCGCCATTTCTGAATATTCCATAAGTTTTTGTATCCATTCTTCCTTTGCTGGGACTTCTGCTTCTTTCCATTTAGGCCATGGGATGCTTCTAATCTTGCCTCTGTCATAAAATCTCTAGATGTCCTTCAGGCAAGCTACTCTCTCTCAGCCTTCCCATCTGCAGTATGGGGGTAATAGTAATAGTGATTCATCTTAGAGGATTACTGCAAGGATTTAGCTTATTCAGTGGCATTAAATTTTGCATATTTATTTTACATTTCTGCCCAACAGGATCTTGAAGATTACTCGCTGTGTGCTTCGTTAAGTTATACTACTGTTTTGAACACTCAAAAAAGCATAGTATCAGGAGAAACTTCCTAACGGGGTTGTTGACCTTGCAGCAGGGTGCCCCAGTGGAAGTTGTGCAACTTGCAAATTCAGTATATTAGGAGAAGCCGTACACAGGCCTATTCTTACAAAAGTTACAAAAAGCAGTTGCTCCCAGTCACCTGTCTAGCTACCGCATTCCAGATTAATTGTAGTTTCCGGGTCACCTTCAAAGGTAGCCCCACGTAGAGCGCATTGCAGTAGTCCAAGCGGGAGATAACCAGAGCATGCATCACTCTGCCAAGACAGTCTGCAGGCACCACTACACCACACTGACCTTTCCCAACCTGGCTGAGGCCCATGGAGATTATAGTTTGAAACTTCTAGATGGTATTGAAGAAGGTTGAGAAAGAAGAGTTTGGATTTGATATCCCGCTTTATCACTACCCGAAGGAGTCTCAAAGCAGCTAACATTCTCCTTTCCCTTCCTCCCCCACAACAAACACTCTGTGAGGTGAGTGGGGCTGAGAGACTTCAGAGAAGTGTGACTAGCCCAAGGTCACCCAGCAGCTGCATGTGGAGGAGTGGAGACACGAACCCGGTTCACCAGATTACGAATCTACCACTCTTAACCACTACACCACACTGGCTCTCTTTCATCCCAAGCAGGGCCGTCTTTCCATTGTACACAGAAGAAGAAGAAGAAGAGAGGAAGAGTTTGGATTTGATATCCCGCTTTATCACTACCCGAAGGAGTCTCAAAGCGGCTAACATTCTCCTTTCCCTTCCTCCCCCACAACAAACACTCTGTGAGGTGAGTGGGGCTGAGAGACTTCAGAGAAGTGTGACTAGCCCAAGGTCACCCAGCAGCTGCATGTGGAGGAGCGGAGACGCGAACCCGGTTCACCAGATTACGAGTCTACTGCTCTTAACCACTACACCACACTGGCTATAGTTGTCAATCAATCAATCAATCAATCAATCAATCAATCAATCAATCATAAGGACATAAGAAGACCCGCCCTTCACTAGCGGGTCTCAGGGAGTGTTACAGCATTTTAAAATCCAGAATTAAAAATGGTGAAAACATATTGCACTCACAAGAATTGGGTGGGTCCTGAAACACATGAATCAGAGGTACCTAAGAGGTGAGTCTTTAGGATTGGCCAAAAACTCTATAGGGAATCCAGATGCACCTCTGTGGGGTGGAAGTTTCACCACAGCTTAGGGGCTGCAATATCTCCCAGGCCACCACTGCCCCATAACCTCTTGTAGGGATATGAATTGATGCCAGGAGAGGATAAATTCATTAGATGTTATCCTTCCTCACATTTGTGAGTTCAGCAGAGTGCTATACCTTTGCAGCTTAAAAGGAAGCTTAGATAGACTAGTTTTGGCCTTTTTAGTTTAAATAATCCAGGATGCTTTAAGGCAGACTGGATTCTCTTGATATTTCCCCCTTTTCTCCCCCTCAAGAAACAAAAGGTCCTGTAAAAGGTAAAAATAACATTTCCTCCTTCAGAATAACAGGTACAACAGCTTATTTCAGGCAGGCTTAAAATGGAAATTCAGTAGCCTCATGCTCAATCTGGGAAGGAGGGCTATAGCTCAGTGGTAGAGCATCTGTTTTGGATGCAGAAGGTCACAGGTTCAATCCCCAGCATCTCTAGGCAGGGCTTGGAAAGAATCGCTATCTGAAACCCTGGAGAGCTGCTGCCAGTCAGAGCAGACAGCACTGAGCTAAATGGACCACTGGCCTGATTCGATATAAAGCAGATTCCTGCATGCCATCTCTTAGATCTGAAAATTGCAGAGGTTGTTGTTGTGCTTGGCTGAAGGAAGACCGAGAGGGAGGGAGAGGGAGAGGAGGGAGAGAGAGGGAGAGAGAGGAGTTCAAAGGAGTTTTACATGACAGCAACCTCTCCTGCCGCACCCAGGAGTGGCATCGTGTCTCCATCCCACAGAAATATTCAGTTTGCAAATCCGGTTTAAGGAGACGATCCGAAAATCCGTTTTGGCTCTGAAAGTGGCGGATGGGAGACGAGCCCCAAAAACATCACCGGCGGAAATTATTCCAAGGAGTCAAACAGATAATTTGGGAGGAAATTTTAAAAAGAAAAAGAAAAGGGCTGGATGAAATGAGACACTTGAATTGTGAACTGTCAGGAGCAAAGCATCTGAAGTTTAAAGAACGGCACCACAATGACAGGGAGCTTGGCCTACCTCACTTTTCACGCAGCTGAATTTAATCACTCTTCCTTAATAAAACCATCACCGCCCTCTGATATTTTATTAAGAACTTAAGAAGAAGAGCCTGCTGGATTAGGCCAGTGGCCCATCGGGTCCAGCATCCTGCTCTCACAGTGGCCAACCAGCAGTGGCATAGCAAGGACTGGTGGTACCCGGCGCAGGAAATTTCTCGTCACCCGGAATGGATTCCGTTCGACTTCCAAGGTACGACTGTAATGTTAGTTGGGCTGTTTGGAAGCTGAACCCTTTGGTTCATTCTGTGGTTTGTCTGTGCTTCTCTGGAATGACATCACACACAGCACCAACCTCACCCAGGAAGTGTGCGTGCACATGAAAGCTCATACCAAGAACAAACTCAGTTGGTCTCTAAGGTGCTACTGGAAGGATTTTTTTTATTTTTTATTTTGTTTCGACTATGGCAGACCAACACGGCTACCTACCTGTAACCAGGACACACTGTGTGTGTTGCACATGTGTGTGTGCTGAGCCCAGCAGCCCTCTCTCCACCACCACTAAGCTTCAGGTGAGGCAGGAAGGCTTTCCAGTCTGTTCCATCTCCAAAGGCTCTGCCTACTGTTTACAGAGAAGGGAAAGGGGAATGGCAGGGAGGCAGGTTGGCAAGGCCCCCTTGTGCTCCTGGCTTCCCCCGGCAGCATCCCTTCAGACTGGTACTGATGGGAGGCGGCTGTTTCTTGTTTAAACTAGGAGGTGGTTGCTTAGCAACCCATAGGAGGCTCATTATTTGGAGCCGGAGTGATTAACAACAACAAAAAGGGGGGGGGGCGGGAGAGAAAAAAGAAAAGAAGAGAGGAGGGGAAAGAGGGAGGGGTGTCTGAAAGTAAAACGGATCCATTATTTAATTAACTAATTGATGATCAACTTCTTTTTAATTATTCACTTAATTAAAGAAGTGTGAGTACAACATTGGCCTTATCAGCTTGTGCTGAAATGCCGACAAGATTTCAAAGACCCCCCCCCAAAAGCTTCCATTCCTCCCACCAAGATTTCCCCTCCAGATATTCTCCCCCGTTTCCCCCCACCTCTCTGAATACACATGTAGAGCAGAGAATCTTTTTTTTCAGAAGAATGGGTACAGCAAAGGGCAAGATACAGTTCCAGGTGGGAGAGTTATATCCTGCATGGTAAGATCTCTGAAAGAAAAGTAAGAGTCTCTGTTAATGACAGCAATTGTGGGTGGGTGGGCAAGTTCCTTTTTTTGGGGTAGGGGTGCTTGTCCTCCTGCCCCTTCTAGCACCACCCAGAGAATAATGATGATGATGATGATGATGATATTAATAACAATAGGACCCTCGTACCTACGGGACCGCCTCTCTTGGTATGCCCCGTGGAGGACCTTAAGGTCCACAAATAACACTCTGCAGGTCCCGAGCCACAAGGTGGTTAGATTGGTTTCAGCTAGGGCCAGGGCCTTTTCAGTACTGGCCCCAACTTGGTGGAACGCTCTGTCACAAGAGACCAGGGCCCTGCGGGATTTGACATCTTTCCGCAGGGCCTGCAAGACAGAGCTGTTCTGCCTGGCCTTTGGTTTGGACTCAGTCTGACCCTTATGTTTCCCTCCCCTTATGGTTTTGATTTATGGGCTACTACTAAAATGAGGCTGCATTTTAAATTGTATTTTAACCCGTATTTTAATTAACTGTTTCTACTTTCTTTTACGTTTTATTGTAATTTTATTGGTGTTAGCTTCCCTGAGCCCGGTTCTGGCCGGGGAGGGTGCAGTATAAATAAATTATTATTATTATTATTATTATTATTATTATTATTATTATTATTACTACTACTACTACTTATATGCTGCCCATCTGACTTGGGTGTCCCAGCCATTCTGGGCGGTTTCCAGCAAAATATACAAACTTATAATGTAAAAACATAAAAATATAAATCTAAGAGAAGAAAAAGCGAGCTGGATTTCAGTAACAGGCCCAACGCAACCAGGATGCACAATCTCCTCAAACGCAAAGTTGCAAATCATAACGGCCGCTCCCCACATCGAAAGGGGGGGGCGACTTTTGTGTGGTCGCGTGCAGCCCCCTAGATCCCAGTGCGGCTCCTGGTAGTTCGGACTGGCTTCATCCCTCCCCAGGCTGGATACCTGGAGGTCTCCGCCTACCTCAGCCAATTGACCAACCCCACCTGGGGGAGGTGTTGCCAGGGGATTGGCCAGGTAAGGGGAGGGACCGCCTGCACACACAACAGAAGGTAGCTTGCCGGGGAAGCGGCAGTCGGGCTCCAGAGCTTCTCACACCCTCCACTCCCTCAATTAAGTCTTATTTTGCAGGTTAACCTCTTCTTCATGGGTACGCGGGCGCTGCTATGCCAAGGCTGCTGTTGAAGGGCCGGAAAGGAATTTTCCTGCATTGGCAGGTTTTGCCTTTCCCGTAGCAATTCGTCACAACTTTGGCGGTTTCAGGCCTTGGACGGAATCCTTTAGTCTATCTTCCTAAATGGGGGGGGGGGACATGAGGCGGTGACCCACGCCCCCTTTGCGACGGCTATACCAGGGTTCCCTGTAAAGGGGTCTTGGGGGAAGAAATGATCATATGCCGAGTGGTTGTCATTGCTCTCCCCCTCCAGCGGCGGCAAACGGGGGGAGGGCTATCTGCTTGAACATATGTTCTCCAGAGCCAGCCCAATCCCCACACATTCTGGATAACCCTGAAGTCTCCCAGATCCCCGGCTGGGGACTGGGAAGGATAAACGCCCAATGCCTGAGCCAAGGTCTCCCTACACCTGAAACTTAATAAAGTTGTGGCCAATTTTAATCTGCCTGATTCCCTGCCCTCTGCCTGGTTCCCTGTAACTTTGCTTCTTGCAGGGCGGGAACTGCCAGAAGGCCGCTGGACCTCAGTGTCCGGGCTGAACGATGGGGGTGGAGACGCTCCTTCAGGTATACTGGACTGAGGCTGTTTGGGGCTTTGAAGGTCAGCACCAACACTTTGAATTGTGTTCCGAAACGTACTAGGAGCCAATGCATAGCTGTCAACCTTTCCCTTTTTTGCGGAAAATTCCCTTATTATAGCATTGGGAAACAACAGGGGGGGTTGACAGCTCTGAGCCAATGTAGGTCTTTCATGAACCTGTGGCCCACATACTGCCTTGTTGTATGTGCGCAGTGGTGGCGGGGTGTGTGTGAGTCCAAATTTGACCCCCCCCAGTCCTCACAACAACAACAGCAACAGCAGCAACAACAACAACAACATACCCTCCAATGTGACACGGCCCAATTCTGGGACACTGTCCCAAATCCCACACAAGTCACGTGACCTGCATGAGATTGTGGACCCAGAAAAAGTGCTTTTTTCTGGCCCGGTGCCCTAAAATGCATGTTTCTGGGGTGCCACATGAGATTGCAGACCTGGAGGGGGGAAAAAGAAAGCTTTTTGGAGGGCAAGATCTTGGCCCAAAATCACACAAGAGCCAGGTGCCCCAAATGCTCTTGTGGGGAAAAAACAGGATGTTCCTGTTTTTCTGGGGCAGTTGACAGGTATGTAACAAGAGTGGTCAAGAAGTCAAAACAGGAGATGTTGACCCTTCAGACTCACTCAGAAACCAGGGAGCGATTCTGGTCCTCCAGTTTATTTCTCCTCCTCCTGCTGTCTGCTCTCTGCCCAGCAATCTCTCTTGCTCCCCGCCCCAACCATTCAACTAATTTGGATCTGGCCTGTGTGTTTGTGTCAACACTACTCTCCCTCTCTAGTCTCAGTCTCTCTCTCTCCCTCTCGCTCCCTCTTTCCTTCTCTCCCTCTCTCCCGCCCCAACTTTGATGAATTTCCCTCTAATGACAAAACTGTCTCCGCAACCGGCAAATTAAAATCAAAAGCGGTAATCAGCCCAGGTTCTCTGAAAGAGGATTTTTGTGGTGCATGGTGAACGACGGGGAGAGGTGGCAGCGGGGGACCCTGATCAATTCTATTTACCCATCTGAAGTGTGATTGGATCTATTGCCAGTGGGAAAGGAAGACAAACACATCGCTTGGGCACTGTATGGTATTGGCAGTTCCGAGGGCTGCTGAAGGAATGGAAATGAGGTGAAATCTCAGATCTTCACAACCTCTTCTCCACCCCCCCCCTTTTTGCTTTCCTTTAAAACTCAAGGCTTGATTGATCCAATGGAAAAAAGAACAATACCAGTGGCCTCCCTCAGAAGGTTGTCGTGAGGTCAAAGCCTAAGAACAGAAATGTGTGGGGAGTGGGGAGAAACTCTCTGACAGATGTTGAGCTTTACCCACCCTCTTTTTGGCCAAAGTTGTTGAACTTTAAAAAAAAGTTTTGCCCAAAGTTGTTGCAAAATCTAAAAAAGCAAGCAAGCAAGCAAACAATGAAGTTTTTGAGCTATTTTTAAGGAAATTCGCCAAAGTCTACACTTCTGACATGGGCTGCCATATGTCTGGATTTTCCCGGACATTCAAACGATTTCCGCCCAGCTGCTGTTACAGGCGGCCGAATCCCTGTATATATGGGAAATTCCAGACGTATGGCAACCCAACCCTAATCAGAATTTGGGGTTCGGAAGGACCAAGGTGGAACATAAGATCATAATCTGCAGGCGCCCCTGTTTAGGGAAGTTTTAAATGTCTGATGTTTTAATGTATTTTTAATCTTTTCTTGGAAGCCTCCCAGAGTGGCTGGGGAAACCCAGCCAGATGGGCAGGGTATAAATTATTATTGTTATTGTTATTGTTATTGTTATTGCTATTGTTAGCCCTGAGTGCTCACTGGAAGGACAGATCCTGAAGCTGAGGCTCCACCTCATGAGAAGAGAAGACTCCCTGGAAAAGACCCTGATGTTGGGAAAGATGGAGGGCACAAGGAGAAGGGGACGACAGAGGACGAGATGGTTGGACAGTGTTCTCGAAGCTACTAACATGAGTTTGACCAAACTGCAGGAGGCAGTGGAAGACAGGAGTGCCTGGCATGCTCTGGTCCATGGGGTCACGAAGAGTCGGACACGACTAAATGACTAAAACAACAACAACAACAACAACAACAACAACAACAACAACAATTGGCTGCTGGATCAGTCGATGGCCCATCTAATCCAGCATCCTGTTCTCACAGTGGCCAACCAGATGTCTGTAGGAAACCAGGGAGCAGAACATGAGCACAAGAGGATGTCTCCCCTCCTGTGTCTTCCAGGACCTGGTCTTCAGAAGCATTGCTACCTCCAGCTGTGGACGCAGAACATAGCCATCCTGGCTAGTAGCCATCAATAGCCCTCTCCTTGACGACTTTCTCTCATCATGTTTTCAAGCTGTTATGTACTGAGTTGAATAGGATCCAAAATGCAGCAGTCTGATTGGTCCTAGAACAATAGGATTCAGAATGCAGCAGTCTGATTGGTCCTAGAACAATAGGATCCAGAATGCAGCAGTCTGATTGGTCCGCAGGAGCCACCCAATCCAGCTCCAGGTGGAAGTGAATCCGCAACCTGATTGGCCTACAGGAGTATCCCGGAATTAGCCAATCACGTGGGGCCCATTGTGTAAATAATGTACAGTGGTACCTTGACTTACGAATTTAATCCGTTCCGAATGCACATTCGTAGGTCGAAAAATTCGTAAGTCGAAAAAAGCGATTTCCCCATAGGAATGCATTGGAAACGAAAAATTCGGAAAAATTCGTAAGTCGAGTAAACCGCATCTAAAATTCGTAAGTCGAGTAAACCCCATCTAAAACCGCCAACTGATGTTGAAAAATTCGTAGGCGTGCGGGCACTTTTTTCATTCGCAAGTTGAAAAATTCATATGTTGAGTAATTCCTAAGTCGAGGTACCACTGTATATAAAGCAGACATTTTGGGGGAACTGCCATTCCTCGCTACAATGAGCTGAATAAAGAGCATGAAATCCACACTTGACTCCGAGTATATTTCACTGGCGACGAAGGTGGGATCCCGCTGAGCTGACCGCCACACACAGCACAGCCACCACTGCCTCCTGGAGGACTGAATCCCATAGTTTGACTGTGCGCTATCGGAAGAAGGACTTTCTTTGATCTGTCCCAGATCTTCCAACATTCAGCTTCATTGAATGTCCACGAGTTCTAGTGTTACGCAAGAGGGAGAAAAAACATTTCTCTATCCACTTTCTCTCTGCTGTGCCAAAGCTTAGGGCCGCACTCTGTTGGGGGCCCCAATAATTTTTTAAGGGGAAAAACTGGCTGTACAATTTCCAAAATATAATATAATAAATAAATAAAATAAAACCTACATACAGCAACAGTGTTTTGTGTTGTGTAGGCTCCTATGATGTAAGTAATGGGCCCCGCCTGCTAGCCTGCTCCCTAAAATATCACTGGTTTGCTCATTTCTATATATAGGGTGCCTACATTCTGCATGGACTGTTATGTGCAAATGGCTTTAGATACCTATTAGGTCCATAATATAGCATAACAGTGACAATTTGTTGTTGACAAAAGACAGCTGGACATATAAAGGGCCCGATTACCTTCAGTAGCTTAGGGCCTCATCAAACCTAAATCCAACTCTGCATAAATCTATAAGCTTCTATCATGTCGCCTCTTGCTTGTCTGTTCTTTAAACTTTGTTGGCATTTGTCTGTCTCAAGAGACAATGGAGTGTGCCTCCGGGGGTGAAGTCAAACCGCTGCATGAGCAGCACTGAAGTGACCTCTCTGGGACATAAGCCTGAGAAATGTGCATGGAAGTTTTGGGCTGCCCAGACGACAAGACCCCTCCCTCAGCCTCTTTAACGTACGCCAAAGAGAAGCCGAGCGAGATTTGATGGAAGGAGGCGTACAAGACACCATCCAACCGTCTAAACTGAAAAGTCCCAAAATGTTGTTATGCAGGCAGAATAATAATAATAAATTTTTATTTATACCCCGCCCTTCCCCGCCAAACCGGGCTCAGGGTGGCTAACACCAATAAAATCACAACAAAAACATAAAACAATTCATTAAAATACAGATTAAAATACAATTTAAAATTTAATCTAGACTGCAGCCTCATTTTTAAGTAGCCCACCAACCACACCAAAAGAATGAAACATCAGGGTTAAACTGAAACCAACCCAAAGGCCAGGTGGAACAGCTCCGTCTTGCAGGCCCTGCGGAAAGATGCCAAATCCCGCAGGGCCCTGGTCTCTTGTGACAGACCGTTCCACCAAGTCGGGGCCAGTACTGAGAAGGCCCTGGCCCTAGTTGAAGCCAACCTAGCATCCTTGTGGCTCGGGACCTCCAAAAAGTTATTATTTGAGGACCTTAAGGTCCTACCCGGGACATACCAGGAGAAGGGCCCCAATTTCAGTACCAGGCAGAGCTGTGAATGTTTCCTGCCTGAGACCCTGGACAGTTGCTGCCAGTTAGTGCAGGGATTACTGAGCTACAAGAACAAACGCCTGACTTGGTATGATGCCGTTTCCTAGGTTCCTACACCCCGCAAGTCACATTTTCCTACCTTTGACCTTTCTGCTTGTCCCTCGTTGCTTCCCCGGCTTCTCCTAGTTCTGAGCTTTAAAAACTCTCCAGAGGGATAAAATTAGTTCTCGCACAGCATAACTTTGAGTCCCCTTTCCTCCGCTTGCATCTTAAATCTGAAATCTAATCCTCTGACTTCCTTTAATTAAGCAGAGGGTAGTTTAAATTAGTCTAACTATCTTTGGGGGGGATTATATATTTCAATCATCATTATGGTCTAGCTATTTGTGATCCGGGTAGATAGATAGATATATTAGTTGTATAATCAGGAACACAATTATAATCCTTCCCAAAAAGATATTTAATAATCGTTTAAAATGATGGAATATTTGACTCAGGACCTTAGAGAATTAGCCGGAGTGATTCCAGAGGTGGAGAAGGGCGAGCCTGAAGGACTTTTGATAATGTCTTTCAAACAACCCAGCCTGATCCCGGCTCCCTGCGTTGACTCAGAAGTTCATCCCATGGCCTTGAGTGAGGCTCGTTGCCAAAGATTGGAGCCAAAGGAGGACAACCAAGAAACGTTCCTGGTTCGGCGTGCCCTCTGGCTGCACTCTGGGAGACACAAAAGGCCATAGCTCAGTGGTAGAACAGCTGCTTGGCATGCAGAATGTCCCATTGTCCCAGGGTCAATCCCTGGCACCTGCAGGTATCTGCCTGATGCCCTGGAGAACTGCTGCTGGGGAACTTCTGTTGTAATTTGTCCAGGGAAACGGGAACAACGGGCATGCTCCCTGCTGGCCCAAACACCCCCGGCCGAACTGCCGGTCGAACTTCAAAGCCCTGGAACAGCAGCAGAAACCAGAGACCTAGCTTCAGAAAGCCAGGCACTCTTTCTGTCCATTTAGCAGCAGAAGATGCACCACAGAGGCTGGCATGAGCATTATAGTTAAGCATTTATTAGGCGAACATGAGGACAAAAGAAAGCATACGTGCAGTCACCTCCATGTTCGGAAAACGAAAGAGAAAGTACAGACTGAGGAACGGAAGTTCCCAGCAGCACACTGGAACACTATACAGACATGTGATAAGCTCCCATCCTCAGTCTGTTGTTAAGGTGGAATGGGAATTACAACAACTTCTGCCTCTGTCAGGGACTGGGCAGAGGAGGAATGGTGGAGATTTCCTCCCCAGCCTAACCTTTCCAGAGAAGAAGACACTATAGATTGACAACAGTGGTTTGAGGGAGGTCACAGCTCAGAGGAAGACGAGGGGGAGAGTTGGGAAATAATGGGAGAGGAGGAGGAGGCAGAGCCGCAGCTGCTGGCTGACATGTCATCACTAGAAAGCATTCCATACCCTCCACCTCCCAGAACCTGGCAAGCCTTAAAAGTAGGAGAGCAAAGATCACAAAGGCCCTAAGTGGCATTTTAGTTCTCCAGCCAAGAAACGTGTACAAAACTGCAGATGCCAGGGTAAGGTGCCTATACAGATTCACACATTAGTGAACACAACATTGAAAAATGCATTATATATGGGAATATTGCTTTGCAAAGATGTGTCTAAATGGGCAAAATTGCACATAAAGATGTGCACACTAGGAAAATTGCAATAAAAAGTGCAGAGGACTTTTCATTATGACTTTAAATCCCCCCCACTTGATTGATTGATTGAATTCATGGCCCACATTTTCTCCAGAGAATTTTAGGTGGCATAAGTGGTTCTCCTCCCCGTCCTCATTTAATCTCCCATGAGGTAGGTTAGGTTGAGAGACAGTGACTGACTTTCTCCAGATGATGATGATGATGATGACGACGATGACAACAACAACGACAACAACAACAACAACAATATTATTTATACCCTGGCCTTCTGACTTGGTTGCCCCAGCCACATCTATAAAAACATAGTATGCATGAAACATTTAAAAAGTTCATACATCTTTTAAAGGTTGTACAGTTACTTATCTCCTTGGCATCTGATGGGAGGGCATTTCACAGGGTGGGCACCACTACCGAGAAACCCTCTGCCTGGGTCTCCGTGATCAAGTTGGGATATAAAGCTCCGGGCAGTCCCTAAGGTACTCTGGACCCAAAACGTTCAGGGCTGCACAAATTAATATAGCTGCACCTTGGTTCTTGAACAGAATATGTTCTGGGAGTCCATTTGACTCCCGCAACCATTCGAAAACCAAGGCGCAGCTTCCGATTGGCTGCAGGAGCGTCCTGCAGCCAATCAGAAGCCACGGAAGCCGTGCCAGATGTTCAGCTTCCAAAAATGGTTTGAAAACCGGAATACTCACTTCTGGGTTTCGACTGTTTGGGAGCTGATTTGTTTGGGAGCCAAGGCGTTTGAGATCCAAGGTATGACTGTACATGAACCTTGAAAGGGGTTTTTGGGGGTATACTCTAATTAAACTTGAAGGCAATTGGGGAGATGGTGGAATCAAAGTTGTAGAAACTGGCGTCTGTATTGCTTCTGAAGCAGCGGGGTCAGCGCAAGACATTTTGGAGGACAGCTTCAAAGCTGATGATGGGACAGGCTATGTGCCATTCTGAGCCATAGCCCCTAGCACCTTGGTGCTGCTACCTTCCCCTCAGCACCTGCCACCTGAGGTTGCTGCCAATGATAGGGCCAGCCTTGTCACAAGGTTGTTGCTTTTCCCTAACTGGAGATGCTAGGGAACACCGAACTTCTGTTTTACAACTAGATGCGGTTGGAGCAAGTTAGGAGGGGACAATGTTAACAATCTTATTTCCTCTGATTGATTGCTTCGTCAATGCAATTATTAGTCTATGCCGTTATTAAACCATGAATTAGTTCGTGCAATTTACGTCCTATTGCTTTACGTTGCTTTATTTCCATTTAATTTCATCCTATGCAATTTGTTTTGTTTTTTCACAACTTGCTTTATTTTCTTTGCGTTTCAAAATACCATTAAGCTTTGCACGCTAATAAACAGACTGCTTCGTTCCAGTTGCAATTTTCAGTCTGCGGTTATCGCTGGTTTGGCTTTCCTTCCTGTTTTACTGGGCTGCTCCAAAGCAAATGCAAACCTTGATGGAAGGACCCGGTTATCAATCCAGAGACTGACATGCTTTGAGCCCGCATTTATTGGATCTCTGAACTGAGTGGGCTTGGTGGGTTCACAAACGGTCCTTTGGGCCATCCTAGAACTTGCCACACATGGGTGGAGGCCTCCAGCACATCATGAAGGTAGGTGATGACAATATCTGCTACTGCTGTCATGTTGTGCGGATGTCTGATGAGCGTCTCCCAAAGCAACTACTCTATTCTGAACTTAAAAATGGAAAGCATCATGCTGGTGGTCAACAAGAGAGGTTTAAAGACTCTCCCAAGGCAAATCTTTAAAAATGTAGTATAAACACTGACAAATGGGGAACACTGGCCTGTGAGCGCTCCAATTGGAGAACAGCCTTTACCAAAGGTGTCATGGGCTTTGAAGACGCTCGAACTCAGGATGAAAGGGAGAAATGTGCTAAGAGGAAGGCACGCTTGGCAAACCTTCACTGTGATCAACTCCCGTGTGGATCCAGAATTGGCCTCCACAGTCACTTACAGACACACAGTCACTTACAGACACACTGACCGTTTTCATGGAAGACAATCTTACTTGGCTACAAGTGATCACCAAAGAAGAAGACTACTGTAGGACACCCAGGTCGGTTCCAGAATCCAATCCAATGTTTTGGTAGCATCCAGACACAAAAAGGGCATAGTGGTATTTGGAGGAAATTCAGATGAGGGCAACCAAGATGGTAAAGGGGGGGGGGTGGAGCAACACAGTCCATCAGAGAATCTTGCAGCATTTGGATGTTAATAAAATTCTGTGTGGCGTGGAGAAAGCGGATAGAGAAACCTTCTCTCTTTCTTTCTCCTAACACTAGAACTCATGGTCATCCAAAGAAACTGAAGAGTTTGGATTTGATATCCCGCTTTATCACTACCCGAAGGAGTCTCAAAGCGGCTCTAACATTCTCCTTTCCCTTCCTCCCCCACAACAAACACTCTGTGAGGTGAGTGGGGCTGAGAGACTTCAGAGAGAAGTGTGACTAGCCCAAGGTCACCCAGCAGCTGCATGTGGAAGAGCGGGGACGTGAACCTTGTTCACCAGATTACGAGTCTACCGCTCTTAACCACTACACCACACTGGCTCTGAATATTGGAAGAGTCGGGACAGATATAAGAAAGGACTTCTTCGCACAGTGCATAGTTAACCTATGGAACTCCCTTCCACAGGAGGCAGTGATGGCCACCAGCTTTAAAAGAGGAATGGACAAATTCATGGAGGAGAAGTCTACTGATGGCCACTGGCCACGATGCCCATGCTCTACTTACACCATGCTTTTGAATGCCACTTGCTGGAAACCACAAGAGGGGAGAGAGTTGCTCTTGTGCTCGAATCCTGCTTGCTGGTTCCAGGACCAGTGCTAGGGCTTCTTGTGCCCTAGGCGAACCACCTTCTGGCGCCCCCCGCCCCCCGCCAAAGCCTGCTTTAGCGGGAGGTGGGGGGGTGGAGAGGCAAGCAGCAGTTTCTCCGCTGTAGCGGAGAAGCTGCTGCTCGCCTGTCCCACCCCCCCCCCCGCCAAAGCCTGCTTTAGCGGGAGCCGGGGGTGGTGTAGGGGGCAAGCAGCACCTCTCCGCTACAGCGGAGAAGCTGCTGCTAGCCCGTCCCGCCCAAGCCTGGCCAGCGCCCCCTCCATTTTGGCGCCCTAGGCAATTGCCTAGTTCGCCTATATGGACGTGCCGGCCCTGGCTGGTTCCCCACAGGCACCTGGTTGGTCACTGAGAGAACAGGATGCTGTACTAGGTGGGCCATTTGCCTGATCCAGCTCTGGTCTCTTATGTTCTTAAAATATCCAGGTGCATGAAAACCTCTGCCTTCCTGTGTATACTATGGAAACCTAATCTGTCATGCTATTCATTATAAAATCTCCCCACTACCTCCCCGCTCACTAATATTCCTCTGGGGTTCTTTGCTGTTTTGTTGCTAACAGCCTGTGAAACCTCTCTTTCAGGAGAAAACAATGATACGGTATCTTTTATTTATTTTTTAATAAAATGATCATAAAGATTATGATTAGAAAGCCTCATAACTGTTTTATAAAGCTACAGAAGATCTTGAAAGATCTTCAGGGAGTTGGTCTCAGAGGGAACTTTAATTTTCTTACTTTCCCCGATATTTTTTGTGAACAGTTGGTTGTTAACACTGCTGTAGTTTCAAAACAAACACTTGATGGATGTGAGGTTCTTGCCCGAGCCGTAAATGTAAATTGTTTTTCTTTTTTTGGGGGGGGGGAGGAAAACCTCCTTTGGCCACTTGTGTTTTATTTGAAATTTGCAAAACCCGAACGTGTAGGCTCCTAGAAGCTGCCCCCCAAAAGTGTCGCCGTTTTTCGAGTAGTTAGTCTCCCATCAAACGGCATTAATAATTTAGCCTCTAATTAAAAGTGAGGTCAAACAATGAAAAATGAGTGAGCTAAGTGGTTGCATGGTGATGTATGAAACCGACTCTTTCCTTTCCCTTTGCAAAAAACAACAGCAAAAAACAAAAACCCCAACACAGATGGATGCGAAAGGTTTAGGTGGTTTGTCCCCAAAATGAATATGCAGTCAAAGAATGGCTAAAAAGAGAAGGGTCTGAGGAAATGCATTTTGCTAAAAGAACCTTTTTTTGCAGGTTACGGAGCTGCGGCCTCTCTGCAAAATAGTTCCGCCGTCTGCAGAACAGTTTCTCGTAATGACAGGCAGAGACAGATGCCCCGCAGGTTCACCCAGAGGATGCTGGCGAGGGTTCAGAGGACCGCCGAAGAAAAAGATGATGGAGATTGCTTTGGCTTTACATTCCCGAAGGAAGTTTTCAGTTCGTAACGGGAGACTTTTTGTATGCTCCTGCCCTAAATCTCTGTAGCAAGCGACGCTGCCTCCTCTGAAGTCATTTATATCGGAAAGACAGCACCTCTGGGCTCCAGAACAGATCACTGCCAGTGCAGAATCTGATAGTAACTGAGTGATCCAGCCTGCAAGAGTTAAATACCAGGGATAAGGCTGTTGCCGTTGTCATTGCCATTATTATTTATTAGATTTCTTGCCCATTTATTTTAATGTCACAAGATTTATATGCTGGAGTGGAATAAAGCCTCAAAGCGGTTTACAAAAAGAATTTATTTATTTATTTGATAACAACAGAAACAACAACAATTCTATTATTTAATAAATAAATGGGCGGGGGGTCTGAGGTGGGTGGGTGGGTGGGGGGTGACACTCGAAAAGGACAACCGGGAGCTTCGAGTGAGCTCTTGATGGTTCCTTTGCAGGAGCAAGGAGGGAGAAGCAGTTTCTGTTCGATGGAAACCGACTCTCACTCCCAGAGCTGCTCTTTGCATCTCAGGAGCTGCGTGGGGCTGCTCTGCAAAAGGGCCTTTAAACAGCCCCACACCATGCCTCAAAGTGCCGACAAGTGGGGCTTTGAAGCACAGCCGCATCGGAAAATCGTGGCCATGCCCACCTGATAAATTTGGCTGACCAAGGACGGAAATATTAAGTTCTGGACCACTGGCCAGAAAAGGTTTCCTGCCCCAGACTTGGATGGATGTGCATTAGAGACACAGGAAGCTACTATACCTGTGTGTCTACTCTGACTGGCCCAAAGACTCAGGTAGAGAGAGTTTTTCCCCATCACCTGCTACCTGAGATCCCTTTAGCTGGAAATAGCAGCGGTTGAGCATGGGACCTTTGGCACTCAGGACATGTGCTCTACCATTGAGCTACAAGGTCTCAGGAGAAGCGCTTTTCCAGCTTGGCTACGAGAGACTCTCTTAAATGGAGACAGTGGGGATGGACAGGGCCAGATTTAGGTTTGATGAGGCCCTTTGTATGTCCAGCTGTCCTTTGGCAACAACTTTTTGTCGCTGTTTTTTGTTGTTGAATATATACTATATGGTAATTTATGGACCTAATACAGGGGTCAACAAGGTTAATTTTGCCTAGGCTGGATCAGTCCCGAGGAGATTCCTCCGTGGGCCGGATTGTGCAGGCGCATGAGCGCACATGCCCACAATTTTCGCCATGATTTTTGGCACCTGTGTTTGCACAGACGCGATTTCCGGCGCCACTGAAGCGAGTCCCGGCGCCGTGCTGCTCCAGTTTAGCGCAACGCATGAGCAGGCAGCTCAGTTCAGGGGCGGCTCGTGGGTCAGTCAAATGACCTCTGCTTGCTGCTTCTGGCCCATGGGCCTTAGGTTACTGACCCCGACCTAATAGGTATCTAAAGCCATTTGCACATGTTGCCATGCAACCAGTCCATGCAGAATGTAGGCACCCTATATATAGAAATGAGCAAACCAGTGATATTTTAGGGAGCAGGCTAGCAGGCGGGGCCCATTACTTACATCATAGGAGCCTACACAACACAAAACACTGTTGCTGGATGTAAGTTCTACAGTGGTACCTCAGGTTACAAACACTTCAGGTTACCGACTCTGCTAACCCAGAAGTATTACCTCGGGTTAAGAACTTTACCTCAGGATGAGAACAGAAATCACACGGTGGTGGCGCAGCGGCAGTGGGAGGCCCCATTAGCTAAAGTGGTACCTCAGGTTAAGAATGGTTTCAGGTTAAGAACGGACCTCCGGAACGAATTAAGTACGTAACCAGAGGTACCACTGTATTTTGTTTTTTATCTTATATTTTGGAAATGTACTTCCAGTTTTTTCCCCCTTTAAATTTTTTTGGGGGCCCCCAAGAGAGTGGGGCCCTAAGCTATGGCTTCTTTAGCTTATACGTAAATCCGGCACTGGGGATGGATCCTGGAATCTTTCACATCAGGGAAGCTTTTGCCCTCTCCAGATGTTGATGAACTACAACTCCCATCAGCCCTAGCAAGTATGCTCAGAGTTGTAGTTCAGCAACACCTGGTGAGAGCAAAAGCTTCCCTGAACTTGTTTTACATCTGCATGCAAAGCTCATGCTCTGCCTCTGAGTGATGGTGACCCTTTTTTAACAAGTCACAAATCGCTGTATTTTGTATGAGAAAATTCTGATTGTTTCCCCTTAAAGAACTTTTAGTTTACTTTCAGAAATAACAGCGTCCATTTGTCAAATGTTAATATTCCCTTGATGTCCAGAGGACATACCTTGAAAGTTATTTATATAATGGTGATATATATATATATATATATATATATATATATATATATATATATATATATGAGAGAAACAATGTTCTCATTTCCTATTTTCCACTCAGCTACAGAATTACCGATCAACTGCAATTTGAAATACAATTATACAGGCTGTGAATACGGCGAATACCAACGAAGTTAAACACAATCAAGGCCTCTGTGGAACCTGCTGGCTTACAGTTTAGTATCATTTAAGGGGTTTGTACCAAACCTTTTGTAGTAGATTAAAGACAGATATCTTGTTTGTTACAATCAGACCTGCCGTTTCAGTTTTATAAATTTTTAAAATATTAATTATCGCTGGAAAAGTACACGGAGGTGAATGCATTAAAGGATTTCCTGCTTAGATGGCAACTATTTGGTGTTTGGTGTTAGATTAGCAAAAGGACAGGTTGGGAATTTTAATCCAGCTTGTTAAGTTATTAAATTTTCTTTATTTACAGACAGATCTTACTTTCATTAACATTGTAACAGGTGCTCATTAAGAATTTATCATGGACAAGGCAGAGGGAGAGAGAGAACGAGAAGAGGGAGAGAAAGTTTCCTTCCCCCTGTGCCTCTTTATTTTCACTAAGCGGGCGTCCGGAAGGTTAAAAAGAAATAACAATTAGGGGAGAAAGAAATGAAATTAAACCACGGAAATTCCACGGCACGGCAACTTAAACTCTGCACTTTTTTTAAAAAATAAAAAAGCTTAATTCTCAGATGGATAAACAGATTAAAGTAGGGGAACTTAGCATGGAAACATCCAAATGTTTTTGGACTACATTACCCATCAGTCTCAGCCTGTGTGGCCAGTGATCAGTTGTGGAATCTCTGGTGTCAAGTTGGCTAAGGTAAAGGTAAAGGTACCCCTGACCGTTAGGTCCAGTCATGGATGACTCTGGGGTTGCGGCGCTCATCTCGCTCTATAGGCCGAGGGAGCTGGCGTTTGTCCGCAGACAGCTTCCGGGTCATGTGGCCAGCATGACTAAGCCGCTTCTGGCGAACCAGAGCAGCGCACGGAAACGCTGTTTACCTTCCCGCTGGAGCGGTACCTATTTATCTACTTGCACTTTGACATGCTTTCGAACTGCTAGGTGGGCAGGAGCAGGGACCGAGCAATGGGAGCTCACCCCGTCATGGGGATTCGAACCGCCGACCTTCTGATTGGCAAGTCCTAGGCTCTGTGGTTTAGACCACAGCGCCACCCACGTCCCATGCCAAGTTGGCTACCACCGGATTAATGAATGAACAACAACTTTGTCCTGATTTTAATTTTTGGGAATATGGCAACCCTAATGTAGTCACCAGATTTGCCCGACTCCTTCCAGGTGGCAGGGGGAGGGCTTGCTTGACTCTCCAGGTGGGGAAGAGTGCCTTTAATAAATAATAACAAAAAACATTTTATTAAGAAGCCTGTGTATGCAGCTTGCAGGCTTAAGCCCAGCAGGAGCAGACTGCAAATTATAGCATCTGCCCTCTTCTCCCAATTAACTTCCATCTCCAGGGCCTTCCCTGTGACATCACTGGGGAATGCCCCATGACATCACCAGGGGCCACCCCTAGGTCTCAGGTTTGGGCCCTGAAATCTCAGGGTCTGGCGTGTTCCTGACCTGGCGACCCTAGTCAGGACTCCTGCTTTGTAGAATACAAAACAATTCCAGGGTAGAGCAGTCTTTTGCTGAGCATCCTGTCAGTTTTCTGGTCTCCGGTGTCACCAGTTTTCCAGGGATCACACAGATGATTTTCAACACAGTTGTCATCAAGCAAAACCCTTTCCCCACAAAGGTGTCATTCTACCCTCTGCACCCCCTCAAATCTACCCATGCCGAAAGGGTAGATTTCTCAAAGTACAAACCCGTTATCCCCTTCTGCTTTTTAATTTTTTTCACATTTTTAAGTGAAGACTAATAGAATTTTAATATCATCGGTAATCACACTAAAAACTCCAGTTCAAAATTCCTGAGCATCGCTTCGGCGCTCTGCCTCTAATTAGCATAATCATTTACTGAGCCCCTCAGAGCCCCATTTTACAAGCTTTTTATTTCCTGCAAACAGTTTCCTTTCCTTTGTGTTCGGGAACGAAGGACAAGGGGTTACATTTCCAACGCAGTCATAAAGAACGTAAGAAGACCTGGCTGCTGCTGGATCAGGCCAATGGCCCATTTAGTCCAACATCCTGTTCTCACAATGGCCAACCAGGTGCCCCTGGGAAGCCCACAAGAATGTCCTGGGTCCACGGTCCTCTCCCCATTTCCGCTCTGGCATTTAGAGACACACCGCTTCTAAATATTCTCTGGAATACTCTGCCAATAGAGATTCTGCAGGCTCCTTCTGTGCCAGCCTTTAAATGCCCGCTGGAAACTTTTCTATTCCGCCAAAACCTATGCAGGCTATTAAGAGACGCAGGTGGCGCTGTGGTCTAAACCACTGAGCCTAGGGCTTGCCGATTGGAAGGTCGATGAGCTCCCGTTGCTCGGTCCGTGCTCCTGCCAACCTAGCAGTTCGAAAGCACGCCAAAGTGCAAGTAGATAAATAGGTACCACTCTGACGGGAAGGTAAACGGTGTTTCTGTGCGCTGCTCTGGTTTTGTCAGAAGCGGCTTAGTCATGCTGGCCACATTACCTGGAAAAACTGTCTGCGGACAAATGCTGGCGCCCTTGGCCAGTAAAGCGAGAAGAGCAGTGCAACCCCAGAGTCGTTCGTGACTGGACTTAACTTTCAGTAGTCCTTTACCTTTAAGAGTACATCCATCCACAATGGTTATTTCATGCCTGTGATGTGTGTGTGTGTGTGTGTGTGTGTGTGTATAAATAGATTTTACAATTTGGTTTTACGTTCACAGAAAAATAAAATAAAATCAAAAGATATAGAATTCTCCGAATTCTCAGACTTCCACCCTCCCTTTCGTACAGTCTACTAGTAACCATTCTCACTGCATATCATATTATCCTCCTTTTGTCCACAAAACACTATTTTCTCTTATAGTTCTTTTCTCCTTGCAAGTGTTTTTAACTTTACAGTGTCTTGTCAAATATAGTACAATTTTCCCCCAGTCCTCGTTAATGTATTTCATGCCTGTTCTAAGCCATTTTCAACATGGTTTTCCCAGTACAGTACGGTTTTAGGTTTTCATTGCTGTAAACTGCTTTGATACATATATATTTTAATGGCTCAGCGGTATACAAATATTTGTTATAAATAAATAGCCCTCTTTATTATTTCAGTTCGGCTAAGCCGGTGTGGCGATAATTCAGCACAGTTTCATCTTTTAAGCTGTCTATTGAGAAATCTGGCATATTCCTTTGGCCAGCAGCTGTAAGCGATAGGCACTTCAGCTCAGATAACTTGCAGATTTTGATATTCAAATGCAGCCTAAGTGGATAACATGCCCTCTTGTATTTCTCCAATGAAAATAGAGGCACCCCTGCAACATTTCTCAAATGAAAATAGGGACGTCCTACTCAATGATGATGATGATGATGATATTATTTATACCCCACCCATCTGACTAGGAAGCACCAGCCATCCTGGGTGGCTTCCAACATAGATAATTAACATAATAAAACATTAAACATTAAAAAAACCTTCCCTATTTTGGTGCTGGAGGAGACTCTTGAGAGTCCCATGGACTGCAAGAAGATCAAACCTATCCATTCTGAAGGAAATCAGCCCTGAGTGCTCACTGGAAGGACAGATCCTGAAGCTGAGGCTCCAGTACTTTGGCCACCTCATGAGAAGAGAAGACTCCCTGGAAAAGACCCTGATGTTGGGAAAGATGGAGGGCACAAGGAGAAGGGGACGACAGAGGACGAGATGGTTGGACAGTGTTCTCGAAGCTACCAACATGAGTCTGACCAAACTGCGGGAGGCAGTGGAAGACAGGAGTGCCTGGCGTGCTCTGGTCCATGGGGTCACGAAGAGTCGGACACGACTGAACGACTAAACAACAACAACAAATTCAGGGCTGCCTTCAGATGTCTTCTAAAGGTTGTATAGTTACTTATGTCCTTGGCCCAGGGGTAGCATATCTCAATCAACAACCTGAGAATGAACGGGAGGAACTGAGGTCTCAGAAATTCCCCGGACAATATGAGCCCTTTCCCGCAGAGCTGCAGGGACAGAGTGATATCCCATGGGCATTCACAAAGTCTCAAGGCTCATGGTGGCTTTCCAAATTGACTTCAGACTCTGTGTGACTCCAGGCTTCTTCCAAGTCGGTGGTGAAGGCCACATCCCATCTCTTGTAGGCAAGGGGAATCAGCCTTCTGCAATCATGGCTGGTGTGAATGAATGAATGACAAGTCACGAATGCTTTGCATGGACCCACCCTCAAAGGAAGCTTTGGGTTCCAACTTTTGGATAGATTTTCTTGGTTTTTGACCTTGATGGGCTGAGTACGCTCTTGACCCACTAAAAGCCTCCGTACTCAACCATCTCTTAGGAGATCTGTCAGCCAGAGCCTAGAGCTTTTGGAATAATAAATTAACTGAAGCTTTTAATCACAGATTGAAAACAAGCATATCTGTTAATCAGGTGAGTCACTAGCCTTGTAGCGAGAGACTTGCTCTCTCTTTCTTGTCTCTCATGCTCCAAAGGTATCTTTGCTGGAAAAAGGGGACAAGAAGACTCAAGTCAAACACACAAACAATATAAAATCCACCCCAGCAGTATATCAGAGCCTTAACAAATAATAATAATTTTTTTTTATTTATACCCCGCCCTTCCCGATTTAAAAACCAGTCTCGGGGAGACTAACAACAGATATAAAACACTGATTTAAAACGACTTAAAAAACAGCTTAAAAACAGCATAAAGTACAACATAAATGTAGCATCGCCAGGGCTAACTGGCCAAGTTAGTCCTGCTAGGGCCAGCAAGGAGACCAGGGAAGAGTTTAAATATGGGGTCCCAGAAGGGTTTCTTCATAGAAAAAGGGAAGGGGAAAAGGAATGGAGGATCAGCCTAAATTGAAGGCCAAACAGAATAGCTCTGTCTTAAAGGCCCTGCGGCCTGTTGTCTTTGTCTATGTCCATGGAGTTTTCTTGGCAGGGATACTGGAGTGGCTTGCCAGTTCCTTCTCCAGGTGGATCACATTTAGTCTAAACTCTCCGCTATGACCTGTCCATCTTGGGTGGCCCTGCATGGCATAGCTCATAGCTTCCCTGAGTTATTAAAGCCCCTTCGCCACGACAAGGCAGAGATCCATGAAGACCTTGGAAAAGACCCTGATGTTGGGAAAGATGGAGGGCACAAGGAGAAGGGGACAACAGAGGATGAGATGGTTGGACAGTGTTCTCGAAGCGACTGGCATGAGTTTGGCCAAACTGCAGGAGGCAGTGGAGGATAGGGGTGCCTGGCGTGCTCTGGTCCATGGGGTCACGAAGAGTCGGACACGACGGAACAACAACAACAACAACAACAACAGGCCCTGTGGAAGGAGATCAAGTCCTGCAGGGCCCTAGTCTCGTGGGACAGAGCATTCCACCAGGTTAGAGCCATCACTGAAAAGGCCCTAGCCCTGGTAAAGGATAATCTGGCTTCTTTAGCCAAAGTGTCATGCACATCTGCTTGTGTTGACACTGTGAGAAGTTTTAAATTGCAGCTGAAAAATGAAGCTCAATTCCAGAGCCTCCAAATCATAGAATTGTAGCGTCGGAAGGGACCCTGAGGGTCATCGAGTCCAACCCCCTGCAACGCAGGAATCTCAGCTAAAGCATCCGTGACAGATGGCCACCCAACTTCTGCTTAAAAGGGAGACCATTCCCCTGTTGAAAATCTCCAACAGGCCTGGGGAACGTCTACTCCATGGGCCAAATCTGTTTTCTCCAAGCCTCACCTACTTGCCCCACCATTGAAACCATGTACGACATCAGGTGTGGGGTTGGTAGAGATTGGCTGTATGGGATACTCACTCAGGCAGCTTGTTCCTGCAGAAAGCTTGGGCCTTGGCAAGTGCTGAGTATCGAACTGGCAAAGGCTATTATCCCGCAGTTCCTAAGTGCTGCACAAGGGACTATGGCAGGTGGGCAGGACAACATCCCTGATAATCACCTGATGGGGACCAGTAAGAACAAGTGCAATGAAAATAGGGATGTCTGAAGGAAAAGTGGGACATTCCGGGATCAAATCACAAACCTGAAAAAGAGGGGCACTTGGAGGGTCTGATCCTGCTGTGACAAGCTCCGCTCTCCTCTGGTCTCCTAGAACCAGAAGAGGCATGAAAAGGGCAGAGGAGAGGTCCGTGACATGCAGACATAGTCTCCAGTTCCTTGGATCTTCAGCCTCAGCAACTGCTTCACGGGGACAAGGCCTACCAGAGATGGGCTGCTGTGCTCATTAGGCCTGACACTGCTGTGTCGACCCTGTTTTTACTAATAAAGAGTGAACTCTCGTATGGTGTGATTTACTGCTGGCTCACCTTGGGCAATTCTGCATTTTAGATTTTGCACCGAGCAAAGAGGTTGGATGAGATCAGGAGCGGGGAACCTCAGACTCAGGGGCCGATTGCTCTATCAGGCCCCTGGAATCCTCCCCACCCCATGCCCCTCGCTGGCCCTGCTCCACACGCTCCCCGAGTGCATTTGCCTGGCTGGAATATGCCCCTTCCCTGTGATCATGCCCCTTCCTTGCCCAGAAAGAGGTGTGTTTGTGTGTGTTTGTTTGTGTGTGTGTTTGCGCGTGCGCGCGCGCGCGCACACACACACACACACACACACACACAGGAAGGGGCAGAAGCTTCTGACACTTCCTGGCTGGAACGCAGCTGTACACAAGCTTTGAGCAGGACCACTTGCTTTTGGTCTCTGCCCATCCCATGCTGGCACTCGGCCCCTGGAAGATTGCAACAAGGGGATATGGCCCTCAGGCTCTAAACAAAGGACCCCTGCCCTTTAACTAGATGACCCCCCAAGATCCCTTACAGTGCTTAGGATTCTCAAATCGCTTTAGATCAGGTCAGGAAGCGCCTTGCATGTCAATATATTGTATATAATTTTGTACATTTCGAAGAGCTGAAAATAAATAAATATATATGAAATGAAGATGATCCTTCTAGATAAAATGAGGGCTCAGAAGTCGGCGTGCCAGCTTGTAAGCAGTCATGGGCATCATCCTTCCTGTTCCTCTTTTTTTTTTTTTTTAAAAAGAAAAGAATAGAAAATCTTTTTAGAGCGTGGCTTTTAATATTCATGGCGCTGCCGACAATTTGTCTCCCCCTTGTTACTGAGCTCTCCGGCGTCTGTGTTTTCTCATTGTGTCTCTGGACAGACAGTTTATTCAGCGCCGCTAAGGCTCAAAAGTGATTGTGCTCCGTAATTTGAGGAGTTCCACGGATGGAACATCAAAGATATCTCCGAACCCTGCTCTGTCTCTCAAGGCGGATTCCCACAAAGGGCCCTTTCCTAAATTAAAAGGGATTTTTCTCGGCTTTTCGTAAATCCACGTCGCGAGATGTACAGAGGGCAGGGCTGGGAGAACACGGTTCTGTGCCGCCGCTCTGGCATTGCGGTGTTTGTGTTGCAAACCTGTGCGTGGTGGATGCAGGAGGAAAAGTGCAGAATTCTGTATCTTGAGAATCATCTCTTGGAAACAAACGGCAAGTTTCTAGCCCTTGTGTTGTGTGTGGAAGGGTGTGAGCTCTCCGGGGTGGCTGAACAGGAGTTTCGGGGGTTGGGAGGGGTTTGTTGCACTCTATGAAAGGTTCCATGATCACTGCAGATGGTGACAGCAGACACGAAATTAAAAGACGCCAGCTTCTTGGGAGAAAAGCAATGACAAACCTAGACAGCATCTTAAAAAGCAAAGACATCACCTTGCCGAACAAAGGTCTGTATAGTTAAAGCTATGGTTTTCCCAGTAGTGATGTATGGAAGTGAGAGCTGGACCATAAAGAAGGCTGATTGCCAAAGAATTGATGCTTTTGAATTATGGTGCTGGAGGAGACTCTTGAGAGTCCCATGGACTGCAAGAAGATCAAACCTATCCATTCTGAAGGAAATCAGCCCTGAGTGCTCACTGGAAGGACAGATCCTGAAGCTGAGGCTCCACCTCATGAGAAGAGAAGACTCCCTGGAAAAGACCCTGATGTTGGGAAAGATGGAGGGCACAAGGAGAAGGGGACAACAGAGGACGAGATGGTTGGAGAGTGTTCTCGAAGCTACTAATGTGAGTCTGACCAAACTGCGGGAGGCAGTGGAAGACTGGAATGCCTGGCGTGCTCTGGTCCATGGGGTCGTGAAGAGTCGGACACGACTAAACGAATTAACAACAACAACAATACAGAGGCAGAGCTAGCTGCTCCAGCACCCAGAGCGGTGTACATGCTGTGCACCCAGGGGTTGGGCCAGCTGCCTGCTGGGGCAGGGCCAGCCGCTATGGGGGTGGGACGAGCGTCCCAGGGGTTTGCAGCCAACAGCGAGCAGCAAGTGTCCTGGTGGGGGCAGGGTGGCAATTTCACACCCTCCCGGATGACACCTGGGGCGGACCACACCCACCGCACCCCCTTCCTCCGCCAGTGCCTCCATAGCCCCTCCCCATTTTTTCCACCTGCATAATTTTTCCAGGTTGCAGAACACCAGCTTTTCTTGATACCTGGGCACTGAATTTAAGTGATTCTCATAGGATGTTGTTGGTGGTATTGTTATATGTTTGGGGCAGGGTCAATATGGATGATACCCTGAGTGCTTCCATCCCTGCTGAGAATTTAGTAGCAGAGGCTGCAGAACTAGCCCAAGCGGCTTCTTTGCTTTGCTTTGGTTGTTCAGTGAAGTACTGCTCTTCTCCATATACAGTGGTTTATTGTTGTTCAGTCATTCAGTCATGTCCGACTCTTCGTGACCCCATGGACCAGAGCACGCCAGGCACCCCTATCCTCCACTGCCTCCCACAGTTTGGCCAAACTCATGCCAGTCGCTTCGAGAACACTGTCCAACCATCTCATCCTCTGTTGTCCCCTTCTCCTTGTGCCCTCCATCTTTCCCAACATCAGGGTCTTTTCCAGGGAGTCTTCTCTTCTCATGAGGTGGCCAAAGTACAGTGGTACCTTGGTTTACAACCATAATCCATTCCGGAGATCCAGTTGTAATCCAAAACGGTTGCAAACCAAGGTACCACTGTACAAAGAGGTTGCTCTGTCGCCATAGAGACAGATGGGTGGGTCATTCCCTACCTCACCTGGCTGGGTCACCCTAGGCACAAATCAATTTTTCACTTTTCCTTTTCCAAAAATGCTGGGTGCTAAAAAGTTGTGCCATGGCTTGGGAAATCAAAAGATATCTTCGTTATGGTCTAAGAGATAGAAGATAGGGTGCAGAAAAGGGGGAGAAATGGAAAAAAAGGGATGGGAAGTCAGCAAAACAAAAGAAAAAAACATTACGTATTGGAGTTTATACGTGGAACTTTTGGAAATTTAATTAACTATAACTAAAAAAGATATTTTGGTTAAATTATTATACTTTAGTTTTGCTTGGTAAGTAAACTGTGTGTAAAATTGCCTAGAAATAACAAAAGAGGACTGCCAAGTACTTGCACCCAGATGGGCGGGAAATAAATAAATAAACAAATATTATTATTATTATTATTATTATTATTATTATTATTATTATTATTATTATCATCCATCATCATCATTTAGCATTACATGACATTTTCAGAAGATAAAATTCTTTGGTTTTTCCAAAGCTGTCGATATGCTTCTACCTCAAATGTAGACTTACCAAGCTAAATGTTGTCCAGTCACAAAATAATAGCACATTCGAATTCCTCACACCCCCCCAAAATATTTTTAACACCGCACACGGAAAAAAAAATGCAAATAAAAAAATAATGTTTCACCTCCTAAAATGACAGCGCAGCACCCCACTTGTCCCCAGAGCTATTTTTCTACAAAAAGAGGTGCCAGAACTCACCATGACTGCCTCCTTCTTTCTCTTAGAATGGCAATGACACCTACCGGAGACGTTCCGGAACTGAATTCCGGCGAGTTACCCCTGAAGAAAAGCCCCTCCTGTCTCCTTTCCCCAGGATGGTGACACCCCTTGCAGATAAGTACTTGCCTGAGAAAACCAGTCCTGGATTCAGTGCCGGAGTTACGTATAAGCTGAACAAGCTATACAGCTTAGGGCCCCACTCTCTTGCCGCCCCCCCCCAAAAAAAATTAAAGAAAAAAACACCTGGATGTACATTTCCAAAATAAAAGATAAAAAACAAATACAGTGGTGCCTCACAAGACGAAATTAATTCGTTCCGCAAGTCGTTTCGTATTGCGGAAATTTCGTCTTTCGAAGCATGGTTTCCCATAGGAATGCATTGAAATTTAATTCCCATAGGAATGCATTGAAATTTTCGTCTTGCGAAGCACGACCATAGAAAAATTCGTCTTGCGAGTCACCTAAAAAATCACAAAACCCTTTTGTCTAGCAAGTTTTTTGTTGCATGAGGCATTTGTCTTGCGAGGTACCACTGTAAAATAAAACCTACATACAGCAACAGTGTTTTGTGTTGTGTAGGCTCCTATGATGTAAGTAATGGGCCCCGCCTGCTAGCCTGCTCCCTAAAATATCACTGGTTTGCTCATTTCTATATATAGGGTGCCTACATTCTGCATGGACTGGTTGCATGGCGACACGTGCAAATGGCTATTAGGTCCATAAATTACCATATAAAAAAACAGCAAAAATTTGTTGTTGACAAAGGACAGCTGGACATATAAAGGACCCCATTACCTTCCAAGCTTAGGGCCTCACCAGACCTAGATCCGGCCCTGCCTGGATTCCAGCACCACCTCCCTGCAACACCCCCCCCCCGCTGCCAGAATGGCTTTCACGTGATTTCAATATTCTCCATGTTTCCCGCGGACTAAAACCGCCCGCAAATTGCAGAGGATTTATTCTCGTCTCTGAACATGTGGGCCAGCATCTGCGATAGATACCCAAGCAATCTCCCGAACTGCCTCCGATCGCGAGCGGTGGGCGTCCCCGTCTTGATTAAACTCAACGTCTGCTCCCTTTCCCAGCATCTGGTGAACTGTCAAGTTGCGCTTAAATATTTTAACAAACAAGTAAAAATATTTTTACTGTTGCCTCGGATGGCCGTAAAAATATAAGAGGCGCTTGCTTATGGCGTCTTGGAGAAACACTTCAGCGAGAATGCTTAGCTTGACAACCCGTTCCAGGCCAGCTGCCTCTTTAAGGGATGGAAATCCAATCCTTCAAGCCCAGAGCTGTACAACCGCTGCGGCTTTTGGAGGGCTCTGTGTGGGCCAGGGGGTGTCACAGTTATTGAGGTTGAATCCTGACAAGACAGAAGTACTGTTTTTGGGGGACAGGAGGCGGGCAGGTGTGGAGGACTCCCTGGTCCTGAATGGGGTAACTGTGCCCCTGAAGGACCAGGTGCGCAGCCTGGGAGTCATTTTGGACTCACAGCTGTCCATGGAGGCGCAGGTCAATTCTGTGTCCAGGGCAGCTGTCTACCAGCTCCATCTGGTACGCAGGCTGAGACCCTACCTGCCCGCAGACTGTCTCGCCAGAGTGGTGCATGCTCTAGTTATCTCTCGCTTGGATTACTGCAATGCGCTCTATGTGGGGCTACCTTTGAAGGTGACCCGGAAACTACAACTAATCCAGAATGCGGCAGCTAGACTGGTGACTGGGAGCGGCCGCCGAGACCACATAACACTGGTCTTGAAAGACCTACATTGGCTCCCAGTACGTTTCCGAGCACAATTCAAAGTGTTGGTGCTGACCTTTAAAGCCCTAAACGGCCTCGGTCCAGTATACCTGAAGGAGTGTCTCCACCCCCATCATTCAGCCCGGACACTGAGGTCCAGCGCCGAGGGCCTTTTGGTAGTTCCCTCACTGTGAGAAGAGGTTACAGGGAACCAGGCAGAGGGCCTTCTCGGTAGTGGCACCCGCCCTGTGGAATGCCCTCCCACCAGATGTCAAAGAGAAAAACAACTACCAGACTTTTAGAAGACATCTGAAGGCAGCCCTGTTTAGGGAGGCTTTTAATGTTTAATAGATTATTGCATTTTAATGTTCTGTTGGAAGCCGCCCAGAGTGGCTGGGGAAACCCAGCCAGATGGGCAGGGTATAAATATTATTATTATTATTATTATTATTATTATTATTATTATTATTATTAGAAATGGAGAAGAAGGCTTTGTGCTGGCCATCAGGCTATGGCTTCTTCAACTTGCCTTGCCCCAACCCTCCAGCTCCTAGGAACCTTCATACGGGATCTTTTTCCAGAGGAAGAACTGTGAGGGGTGGGAGACTTTGTCCATCATCATGGGGGTGGGTTTCCTCTGTGCTCCCCCACCTGCCCGCCTCCTGTCCCCCCAAAACAGTACTTCTGTCTTGTCAGGATTTAGCCTCAATAAGTGTGAAACATTTTATTGAGCTGAACAGAGTGGAAGATTATGAGTGTGGAGAAGGTGTGCATGAATCACAACTTGTTTTGGGTTGCCCTTTTGCTAATGTCGCTGATATTGTTTTACGGATTATACTTTGCGAATCCTATGACTTTTTAATAATAATGACATCCAGCCTATTTTTCAGTGGTTGTTTTGTTAATAGTGTTTTATAGATTGTGATGGTTTTACTGACGCCTTGCTAATTATTCTGCCTGAGTTATGCTGTATTTGCAATGTTATGCTGGCGTTATTTATTGTTTGTAAGCCGCTTTGGGATTCATTCGAAAGAAAAGCGGCCTAGAAATATAATCAATCAATCAATCAATCAATCATGTCAGATATTGGAAGGGCTCCGTAAATGATTGGCAGGGCTGTACAAATGGAACCATGCATTCCCAACCCGTTTAGGAAAGAATATATTTTCTGTCCTTACAGATCAATTTTGGCCAAAAGCTTGGCATTTGGGGAGCGGGGTGGGTGGGGTGGGGTGGGCAGTCAGTGATTGATAGCTCACTTGGTAGAGCTTGAGACTCTTAATCTCAGGGTCCTGGGTTCAAACTCCACATTGGGGAAAAAGGTTCCTGCATTGCAGTGGGTTGGATTAGATGACCCTCATGGTTCCTTCCAACTCTACAGTTCTAGGATTCTATTCTATGAATCAATCAATCAATCAATCAATCAATCAATCAATAAGTCTGGCCTTGCTAGCTCAGAGCCAAGGCCGCCAGCACAGGGCCGGATTGAGGTTTGATGAGGCCCTAAACTACTGAAGGTAATGGGGCCCTTTATATTTCCAGCTGTCCTTTGTCAACAACAAATTGTTACTTTTTTGTTGTTGAATATATGCTATATGGTAATTTGTGGACCTAATAGGTATCTATTGGGCTCCATGATCACTGCAGATGGTGACAGCAGTCACGAAATTAAAAGACGCCTGCTTCTTGGGAGGAAAGCAATGACAAACCTAGACAGCATCTTAAAAAGCAGAGACATCACCTTGCCGACAAAGGTCCATATAGTTAAAGCTATGGTTTTCCCAGTAGTGATGTATGGAAGTGAGAGCTGGACCATAAAGAAGGCTGATCGCCGAAGAATTGATGCTTTTGAATTATGGTGCTGGAGGAGACTCTTGAGAGTCCCATGGACTGCAAGAAGATCAAACCTATCCATTCTGAAGGAAATCAGCCCTGAGTGCTCACTGGAAGGACAGATCCTGAAGCTGAGGCTCCAGTACTTTGGCCACCTCATGAGAAGAGAAGACTCCCTGGAAAAGACCCTGATGTTGGGAAAGATGGAGGGCACAAGGAGAAGGGGACGACAGAGGATGAGATGGTTGGACAGTGTTCTCGAAGCTACTAACATGAGTTTGGCCAAACTGCGAGAGGCAGTGAAGGATAGGCGTGCCTGGCGTGCTCTGGTCCATGGGGTCACGAAGACTCGGACACGACTAAACGATTAAACAACAACAACAACAACAACAACATAATGGCATGAAGAAACTGGGATATAGTGTTGGTGCTGGGTGATCACTAAATTTGCTGGGGGTTAATATAAGCTTGTATCCTTGCTTTCTATTTGTGGTACATTAGAGTTTGTAAAGTGAGGGGCTGGGGTTGTTGGGTTTTTTTTTTTGTCAAAGAGGATAATTGCCAAAACAAAATAAAAAATAAAAAAATTCCTTCCAGTAGCACCTTAGAGATGAACTTGCCAAGAGATAATTGCCAAGTTTGACTTTCCTACCTGCAGCCTAAAGTGGTGCAGTCCTCTCTGCCTAGGCATAGAATCATAGAATCATAGAGTTGGGAGAGACCACCAGGGCCATCCAGTCCAACCGCCTGCCAAGCAGGAAACACCATCAAAGCATTCCTGACAGATGGCTGTCAAGCCTCTGCTTAAAGACCTCCAAAGAAGGAGACTCCACCACACTCCTTGGTAGCAAATTCCACTGCCGAACAGCTCTCACTGTCAGGAAGTTCTTCCTAATGTTTAGGTGGAATCTTCTTTCTTGTAGTTTGAATCCATTGCTCCGTGTCCGCTTCTCTGGAGCAGCAGAAAACAACCTTTCTCCCTCCTCTATATGACATCCTTTTATATATTTGAACATGGCTATCATATCACCCCTTAACCTTCTCTTCTCCAGGCTAAACATACCCAGCTCCCTAAGCCGTTCCTCATAAGGCATTGTTTCCAGGCCTTTGACCATTTTGGTTGCCCTCTTCTGGACACGTTCCAGCTTGTCAGTATCCTTCTTGAACTGTGGTGCCCAGAACTGGACACAGGACTCTGCCACTTTCTTCCTCTGCAGGCATAAGCCTCGGCACTCTTGTCTGCTCTCTTATATGTTTCCCGGGAGGTCAAGTGTCAGAGGAGCTCTATGATGGGGGGATTAATAAATGTCAGGGGCTAAAAGCCTGCAAAGTTATTCCTTGAGATATTAAGTTGATCGGAAGATTAAAATGTGCCGGGCCTGGAGTCTATAGTTTCATTTGATTATATGCTAAAAGGCATGCATTATAGAGCAGTAGCCTCAGGTGAATTTGCAGGAAAGATCTTTGCGAGAGATTGGGCACTCTGCCGGATGGATGAGCAAATGAAGAAAGACAGAGGAATAACAGGGCTGTTATGAAATTTATAAAATCTGATCTGATCTGGATCATGCTAGGCAAAGTAGAAGCCTTCCTGTACGGAGGCGGGGCAGGCTCGTCGCCTGGCAACCAAAGCAGTGAATGCAAGACATTTCAGCGAGCCAATGGCATTCCTACCTTGCTTTTCTCTCCTCCCTCTTTGTGGCTTTTGAATCTGATGAATGACTAGCAAATTACCATATTTTCCCGTGTATAAGACTAGGTTCCCCCCCCTTTGAAAATGAAGCTTAAAAATTGGGGTCGTCTTATACATGGATAGTAGTGAGGTTGGGTTTTTCATTACAAGTGAAAACAAGCTTGCAACAAAGGGTTACCAGCATGACGTACGAACCCTGTAAAAGGAAAGGAAAGCGGTATCTAGCCTCTGTTTGCTTATTTTCATTCTCTGACTTCCACTATGCTAACTTGTGCCAAACATACATGAAAACCACGGGTTAACAAGTCCTGACTAGCGATGGAAGGATATGTCAGTTCTGGCTTTCCTGGTTTCTCATTTTCCCACCCTGAATACCATTTGGCAACAGTGTGCAGTTTTTTAAAAGTCCTCCTGAAAATTCACCAGCATTTTAGTACAAACTTCTCTTAATAAACAGATTTTAAATGCCGTTTTGACTCCTGCACATATATTTGCAAGCAAATTCCCCTGATACAAGGTACTTGTGAGTGTGGTTTCCACCAATTTCTTCATTTTAATGCACACCTGCTCCTAATATATAAGAGTTTTTGAAAACTTTGTTGGTTGGCTGGAGAACTGCATTGCTAAATTCGGATAATTGCAAATTTTGAAAGACGGCTGTATTTTGGTTCACATATCATTTCAGATACTGTAGTGTGAATTTGATAGAATTACTTTAAATGTGAACTGAATTGAATTTCTTATCTGTTCCTCCTCCTGACTTAAAAGACAGGTTCAAGAGTGTGATGCAGCAGCACAACACCCCCCCCCCCAATGCTATTCTAGGTTGCATCGACAGAAGTGTAGTTTTCGGCTCAAGGAAAGTAAGAGTACTACCAGTACTCTATTCTACCTTGGTCCGACCACACCTGGAATACTGTGTCCAGTTCTGGGTGCCACAATTTAAGAAGGATCTTGACAAGCTGGAACATTTGCAGAGAGCAACCAAGATGACCAAGGGTCTGGAGATCAAGCCTTATGAAGAACGGTTGAGGGAGCTGGTTGTGTTTAGCCTGAAAAAGAGAAGACTGAGAAGTGATATGATAGCCATCTTCAAATATCTAAAGAGCTGTCACATGGAAGATGGAGCAAGCTTGTTTTCTCCTGTTCCAGAGAGTAAGACCTGAACCGACAGATTCAAATTACAAGAAGGGAGATTCTGGCTAAACATTAGGAAGAACTTTCTGGTGGCAAGAGCTGTTCGACAGTAGAATGGACTCCCTTGGAGGTTTTTAAGCAGAGCTTGGATGGCCATCCATCAGGGCCACCCTACAGTCCAGATTCCTGCAATGCAGGGGATTGGACTAGATCAGGCACCCCCAAACTCGGCCCTCCAGATGTTTTGGGACTACAACTCCTATCACCCCTAGCTAACAGGACCAGTGGTCAGGGATGATGGGAATTATAGTCCCATTAGCAGTCCCTGGAGGGCCGAGTTTGGAGGGCCTGAGTTTGGAGATGGTCCTTGGGGGTCCCTTGGAGCTAGATGGTCCTTGGGGGTCCCTTCCAGCTCTACATTTTTAAGATTCTACGATTCTATAAGCTTCCCCAGGAGTTAAACCCTGTGGCCTCAGTTATAGGCTGTAAAACCCATCACCCCCCAAAAAGGACGAAGGATTCAGGTTGAGAATGAGTCATTAGTTGGGAACAGCTCAGATGTGGCTGAGTTAACAGAAGGGAAAGGCACTTCTCTCACTCTATCTGAGCCAGGGAGGTGTTATGATTGGCTTCCAGGACGCCGAAATCACTTTTTATATGCTGACCCACCCAGTGAGGAAGATGAGAACTGCATAAACATTTTTCTAGCGCTGAATGGTCCATTTGCACTCCAAAAGTGTTTGTGTTCCAAGAACCAGATTTTCAAAGCGGTGTGTGTGTGTGTGTGTGTGTGTGTGTATGTGTGTGTGTGTGAGAGAGAGAGAGAGAGACAGAGACAGAGAAAGAGAGAGAGATTTAAGAAGTGGTCATAAGACCTGGCAGAGCTGAAGTCCTTTTCACGGGGCTGGGAGCTGTATAATGAGAAATGAATTTCTCTCTTTAACGCATGGTTGGGAAGTTTGTAAAAGAAAATAGGACTCGCAACTGCCGTGTGTCGAAGCCAAGCAAACTGGCAGCTATTTTGGGCACAAAGAAAGCTGCCCCCTTGCCAAGACTCAGCAACGGTGGAAGAAAACTGACCATGAAATGAGAGAGGGAGGGAGAGAGCGAGAGAGCGAGCAAGGGGGAGGGAGAGAGGTGTTGTAGGCAAACTAGGACATGACTTTATGATCAACGTTGAACCATTGTTTGGTCCTAAGCTCTTGGAAGCGTTCCTGTTTGTTGCCAATGCCCTCAGAGGTAAGGATCCTTGCAGCCTTGTCGAAGCATGTTTCTAATTAACTGTCCTAGAGTATCTGCTTACATTTTGGCAGAGGGATCTGGCTGCGAGAGGTGAAACCGCACCAACTTGAAACAGACCACAGTGGTAGCCATTGGCTTGAACACAGAGAGCTGCGGTGGCACTGCAGAGTGTCGAGGGCCAGGGTCCAAATTGCCGTACGACTGGCTTCGTGTGCTCAAGGGGGGGGGGATTTGGAATCAAGCTCCTCAAATGGGCCGCCCCCCTCCATGCTGTTTGATGCAACGGCTTTTGAAACTGACCAGTGCTTTGGGGAGGGACCGAAGGTGTGGAGTCGGGCACCTGCTTTGCATACAGAAAGTCACAGGTTCGATCCCTGGCACCGCCAATGACAACACTCAGGTAGCAGGTGGCTATCACCAAAGGATATTTGGGTTAAATTAATATAATTTACTTTTGCTTGGTAAGTAAAAGGTGTGTAAAATCGCACACAAATAATGAAAAACGATTGCCAAGAACTTGCAATTATATTATTTGAGATTTTCAGAAGGCAAAATTAAAATCCTTTGGTTTTCCGAAAGCAGATTATGCGCTTCTTCATTAAATGTAGAATTATCTGGCTAAATATTGTCCAGTTGCAAAAAATAATTCCTCACACCTAAAAGTGTATTTTAAAAGACCCCTTCGCTGAAGAAATTTGCAAAAATTAAGTCTTGCCTCTTAAAATGACGCACCCTATGTATTCCATGTTGTCTCTGGCTTCACTTACCACAGGCAGGTGGCCCTTGGAATCTTGTCCAAGAGGGAACGTGGCCCTCAGGCTAGAAAGATCCCCCAACCTCCCTGCAGGGGCTGCGACTCCCAGGCAGGAAAGCATGGCTGGCTTAAAGGACAGTCAATCCCAGAATCCTTCAGGCTCCAAGGCGCGTCATCAGAGTGTCACTGCTTTAACGAACCGCCCCCGCCAACGAACAGCCACATTAGGCTTAGAAGTCAAGGAGAGAGTTGATTATACAGGATAAGATCCCTAGCAGTGAAGAGTAATACCCTCCCCTCTTTGAAGATAATGTGCGGCCCTTAACTCTCTGAAGATCGTGTGGCTTCCTTGTTCCTCGGAGAGGGTATTGAAACGCGCCGGGCCTTTTGAACAAGAAGTGATATTCCCATTTAGAAATGGCGAGCGATAAGCTCCAAAATGCCACTTTTGAAATTGAACCCAAAGAAGTGTGAACTGTCAGCAAAGGGAGAGAAAGAGAAGTGATTTACCTTGGTCATTTGATAAGTGAGGGAGAAAATTCCAACGATAAGAAGAAAATTGAGGCGGTGGGGTTGGTGGGTGGGTGGCCGGGGGGGAGGGAAGGGAGGGGGGGAGAGGCACAAGTCAGCTGACACGGCAGATTCTCAAGAGACTTCCAGCGGTGTGGATTCTCTGGCACGCTGCGGGTTATTCAGCCCGGAAGATCCCCGCAATTCTGCTCTGTTTCGTATGGAAGGAAAAGAGAGACGCTTCCTCTCGCATGACAACAGCCCTTTAAAACCGAGGCCGATGTGGTGTTTGGAGCAGAGCTGTTCCTCAGGGGCAATCTTGAAGATCTGTGACAGCGTAAAGAGACCAGGGCCACATCTATACTGCACATTTTAAGTGCTATGATACCACTTTGAACCAACATGGCTTCCCCCAGACCAGACAAATGCTGGAGATGGGGATTGAGGAAAGTGAATTATGTACACACCCTTTGGATTTGTTCTCAGATACAGTTATTTTGGAAAACTGTCCAGGCTAATATTCCTGACAGGATATTAAAGTGTAGGTGGGTTCCCACGAGGCCAGACGCAGCGATAACAGCAAGAACCTTTATTGAACTACATAACTAGGAAACAGAGGCAAAGCAGCTGCTTATATACATTCCCGAAAGCCTGGGCCACTCCCACTCCCAACGTGATTGGCTGTCTAAACTTTCCAAGCTGCGAATCACGGGTCAGAGTTCAAGGGCCAATGGCAGAGGCCCAAATCCTGAAATGCTTTGTGACTGGACAACATGCATCAAATCAGAACACAGGAGCTCAGAATCCTTAGTCCAGGCTCAAGCTCAGGCAAACGCAGACCACTGAATACATAACATACCTTTAGAACCGGAAATATCTCTACTTGGTTATCTGAAAGTTGTTATTCCAGAACAGGATTGAGAAATAGTAATAAATTTTAAGGCAGCTGTAAATATTATGATCTTTAAAAATGGGGTGGGGGATTATACCTCCCACTGTATATGAATATTTTTAAAAAATCTGGTCTCTAGTAACTATGATTATACACAGTGGGTTTTTTTCTCTGGGGGTACGCAGGGGTACACATACCCCTTAACATTTTGTGAATCTAAGTTTGGCTTCATTGAGGGTCAGTATTTCAATATGAGTAGGAAAATGAGAGTACCCCTAAAAATTTTTTTTAAAGAACACCCCCCCCCCACTGATTATACATATAAATCTGCTTAACAGGTTTCTGGAAAAAATGTGGTGGGTTGTTTTTTTTTTGTGTGTGTGTGTGTTTTGGAACAAGATGTTTAAGGATAATGTTCAACCTTATGCTGTTTCCAACCTTGTATAATTATGTTTATTTCTTTATGGATATTTAATTGCAAATTTAAAAAGGTCGCAGCTTGCTCCAAAGAATTCTGGGAGCTGTAGTTTTTTTTTAAGGTGCTTAGAGTTGTTAGGAGACCCCGTCCTAACCGAGCTACAATTCCCAGAGTTCCCTATGAAGAGGGATTGACTGAAAAATCATGCTAGGAATCAATCAGCTCCCAGCACCCTTAACAAATGACAGCTCCCAGAATCCTTTGGGCCAGGGGAAGCCATGACTGTTGACAGTAGTATCATAGTGCTTTCAGTGTGCAGCACAAATGCTGCCAGAAGGCACTTGCTGGTTGACACGGTGCGATTCTACGAAGGCTGTGCCATGCTGTAATTTGGAAAGCATGTTCAAATTGGCTGCTGCCGAACAGGAGTTGAAAGTTTTTTTGGGGGGGGGGGCCAAAATGCCACAAAGCCAAAATGCCATAAAGCAAAATGCCCCCCACCCGGCCCTGCACATGGGGTAACGGAAAGAAATAAGAGTCACTTACTTCTAAAGTTGAGAGGTGGGCGAAGACAAGGTGCCCCTCTTTCCCTCCCCATAATTACACCCACAGGGCCGTGGGTTGTATAGTCACGGAGACACGAGTTGACAGGAAGGAGGCAGGTCCTCGAGCGCTTGTGACATTTATTTTTCCTCCGCTATCGATCCCATCAAGTCCGTACCACTGCTGGGGTCATCCTTACACCATAGACTATTTGCTTATTGTACTGGAAAGCAGGTGCTAAGTGCTTTGTATACAAACTGTCACTGACACACAGATGTGTGTGCGTGCGCGCGTGTGCACACACACGAAGTTGGCAAACCATCTGGAGATCCCCTCCTCACTCAGTTGATCAGGAGCTCTGTGTATAAAACTGTCACCCCACTAAGAACTAAGGTTTTAATACACTCCAGATATGGAGCAAAGTACTTTTGCAAGCTCCTTCCTTTAAAACAACAACAACAACAACAACAACAGAAAAACAAAAAAAAACCATGTCCAACCAAACAGCTCTTCCAAAAGGTGCTTGCTAATAATAATAATAATAATAATAATAATAATAATAATAATAATAATAATTTATTTATACACTGCCCATCTCGCTGGGTTCCCCCAATTGTTGTTGGGAAGTGAATAGATGCTAGGAGAGAATATATTTGTTAGATATTATCCTTCCTTCCCCATGTTTGTGAGTTCAGCAGAATGCCATCCCTCTGCAGCTTAAAGGGGAAGCTTCTAAGCTTCTAGGTCAGTTTTAGTCTAGTTTAAGTAATCCAGGATGTTTTAAGGCAGACTGGATTCTCCTGCCGTTTCCCTCCTTTTCTCCCTCTTAAAACAAAGACCGCACAACCGGTCTTGTAAAAGATAAAAAAAAACATTTACTCACTCGGAACACTTGTTGAAGAGCAACTGAAACAGCAGCGTTGTTCAGGCAGGCTCAGAATGGTAACTCAGCTACAGAGACATACTTAAATCTAGCCTAAAATATCCGGCGCCGTAGTGCAAAGCTCCCTCCGGTGGCCCCCCCCCCCCGTTTCCCAGAATTGTCCACCTTTTTTTAGGGAGGACGGCACTGCTGGTGGGGCTGGAGGAGGCAGGCAGTGGCTGGAGGGTGGCTCCTCCGGCAGGGAAGAGATGGAGGCTGGGCGCTGCGCCTCCTGGCTCAGCTGGCTGCTTTGTGCTGCAGTGGCCATGGCAGACAGAGGCTCCAGGCACAGCGCTGCTTCGGTGTGGCATGGCAGAGGCGGCGAGCTGATGCTCCAGAACTTGGCACCCCACACCACTAGCCTCTATGGGTAAGACGCCCCTGTCTCTCTAGCAATTTTACAGGAAAACTCTGTGAGCTCCGGCTTCTATCTTGTGCCCATCTAGCAAAACATGAATGTTGGTTTGACTGCACTTTAATATTCCCACAGTCACGTCACAACAAACCCCATTATCGGGAAACAAGCCAGAGGCTTTTGTCACCCGAGGAAGCCTCTGATCAGGACCACATGTGTGGGAAGATGCCACCAATCCCCACAAAGCTCCGTGGAGGCGCTTTTCCCACCAAGGCTCCTTGGTAAATAGTCTAGAAAGAGCTGGAACTTGGGGAAAGCATCCAAGGAGATCAGAGACATGCTCAAAATCCAGACTAATGGATTCCATTTCCCAGTGTGGAGTAATGGTTACTGGGCTGGTGTGTGAGCCTGTCAATGGTGCAAGTAGTGTCAAGTAATAGCACAGATCTGACACTCTTCAGATTTCTCTCCTGTTCTGACAGGGCCACCGTCACAGGTGAGCCTGTAGGGGCCTGCTTCCCTGGGATATTCCAGCCAGGATTGGTGTCAGAGGACAGCGGTGTCAGGCTTGGGCTGAGGCCCACACCCAGCAGAGGTTAACCTACCCTGTGGAACTGCTCTTGCTCTTGGCCTTTGCCAGATGTTCCCTTGCCCTCTCCAAGTGTGTGAGCAGCAATGAGAAAAGTGAGGAGATAGATCTTAGCTATCTCTCCTTAGCATGTCACAGAGCACACCCAAAAGGACCATCTTCTCCACGACACCTCCATGGCACACAGGCCAGCCTGAAGAAAAGACGTGGACCTTGGACTCCAACCCAAAGGCCAACAATCCATACCTCTTTGGTGTGGAGCCTATATCTCCTTCTGTGTTAGCCCACGAAACACAGAAGCTCCCTCGCTCTCCTTAGGATGTCACAGAGCACACCTAGAAGGTCTGACGTGGTGTGTAAGAACCCGGCAGCTCTTAACCAGAGTAGGATCAGACCTGTAGGAGGTTTGAAAGGGCTTGATCTGAGATTTGATTTTTGCTGGAGCAACATTTGTTCTACCTCAGAGCTGTCCAAGGTTCTGAAGATCCCTCTCTGAATCTGCTACCTGAAACTTTGCAGCATGTGAGCTACTTCCTTGTGGCTAGTTGTTACTGTGATCCTAGCTACTCACCCGCATCTGGGTAGCTGACCTAGAGGCCACATTATTTTCATGCAATTTGCTTGGCACCCTTCAGCTGCACCACCCAACTACAATGGGACGCTTTTCTGTTCAAATATGCATGGTATGCCAGTTTTACGCCATTTCTGGGAATCTAGCAACCATAGCAGCGGCATTGACCCACGCTGCTACTGTATTAGCATGCTAGTCCCAGTCATTTTGTGACAGTGGTTTTGACATTGCCTTGGCACGGAAACTGTTGCGCTCTCATCCAGATCACTTGCTTGCTGGCTCTTGGGTTTGGCTACACATTTTGCCCTATTCCCCACTGAAATAGCACAAGATGTCCTCAGATCGAGAAGGCAACCTGCCTACCAACTGTATTCTGGTTTCCACCAGATTTAAATGCAAATTATGGTAATAGCAGAGGGCTTCTGTGTGCACTAAAATATGCAAATTGGCTCCAGCCTTTTGGCTCATTATTAATACTGATGTGAATATGTCCACAAGCTGAATATTCTTTTTTTTTGCTTTCTCTTATTCAGCATCCAGGCACTCCTGAGCAAATACAATGAACAGAATAGGAAAGGAGTTTTCTTACTAAACAGCAGCATCAGACTGGCCCTATGCTGTCACCTGACTTCCTGGGGTTAAGAGAATTCTGGGAAGTCATGCAAATGCCCCATATCTGGATCTGCCTGAATTTCATTTCAGGGGCACAGGGAGCCAGGGAACTCTGGTCCCCAGGGCTCCCAACCGGAGCCTTGTGTCACCCAGCATTCAGAAACATCGAAAATCAGTTCTTCCGGGCAGCCGAGACCTTCATTTGCTCAAACCTAGCAACAAAATCCAGTGTTCGGGTAGCAAAACGTGAATTTTCTCGTCCAATAACTGTCAAATGAACTTTAATTCAAGGATGATTATCTGATGTGTGTGCCAGAACTTTGTGAAGGGAGCAAAAGGAGACCCTTGCAGTCTATGGCACCAAAATTTACAAATGCAAATGAAATGGGGGCATGTGCTTGTTTCATCCCCACAGTATGGCAACCCTAGTTTTCACAGGCGAATTCATGGAAGATGAATGTTGCTCATGAAAGCTAAATGACAAGTTCCCTCTATCTCTGATGTTTAGGCTGCGTGTACCATAGCTTGTGCAGCCAACAGCATCAGCCACTCACAACAAGGAGGTATTGGCAGACTCGAGGGAACCCCAAGTTTTGCAGAAGTACACATATGGGGGGGTTGGTGGTGGAGGAAGACACCCGGGGGGGGAGGCTTCTCCCAGAAAACAACCTATTGAAGACTGAGCATGCTCAGTAGCCTTGGAATGCTGACTTAATGGTGGCAGAAGGGGAACTGAAAAGCAGGGCAGGAAGATGGGATGGAACACTATGGAGGAGGGCCCAGCTGGGTGGCTGGCATCCTGAACAGGAAAATTCAGCACTGCAGCATTTGGTTGCAGGGCCCTGCTTGTATCCTTTTAAACATCACATGCCAGGGGACAAACGGCGACATAACCACCGGCATCACGTCCTGCTTGTGAACTTCCAGAGGTAACTGGCTAGCCACTGCTGGAAGCAGGATCCTGGGATGTGTCGAGCCTTTTTGCATCACTGCAAAGGATGCTTAGGGGTGAGGGCACTTCTCAATCATGTAAAAGTAAAGGTAAAGGGACCCCTGACCATTAGGTCCAGTCATGTCCGACTCTGGGGTTGCGGCGCTCATCTCGCTTTACTGGCCGAGGGAGCCGGCGTACAGCTTCCGGGTCATGTGGCCAGCATGACTAAGCCGCTTCTGGCGAACCAGAGCAGCGCACGGAAATGCCGTTTACCTTCCCGCCAGAGCGGTACCTATTTATCTACTTGCACTTTGACGTGCTTTCGAACTGCTAGGTGGCAGGAGCAGGGACCGAGCAACGGGAGCTCACCCCGTTACGGGGATTCGAACCGCCAACCTTCTGATCAGCAAGCCTTAGGCTCTGTGGTTTAGACCACAGCGCCACCCGCATCCCAAATACCTTGGGCTGTCCCTGCTCTGCTCCAGCTGCAACCTTTCCCTAACGCACCTGGACCTTTCCCTCCATCCCATCTCGCCAACCCTCTCCAAGCATACTTTGAAAGATGCTTTTATCGCCCCTTTTAGCCAAATCCCAGGACCCGACGGCCGGCAGTCCTGCTGCCAACCAACCAACCCCCTCCCCACCCCCTCTCTCTGCCACTCTCCACTTTCCCCAACAGCCTAAGGAAAAGAGATGGTGAGCGCCTCTCTCTCTCTTGATTGTGTCGATGGGAGATGATTTTCAAGGTGAAATTTCCCCGTTCAGGAGAGTCACTTTCATTCAAGGCAATGAGCAAAATGTCACCCCCACGTTGAACCGCATTCAGCGGCTCTCCGTTCTCCGGCTGCATTTAAATTTACTCCACTTTTCCTTTCTGACACCTGTTTAAATCAATATCTTCCTCTCCAGGTCGTGGCTAGAATGTGCCTGGTCTCTCCGCACAGCGCTTCTCAAATCCACTAAAATCAACACAATAATTGAAATATTTTCAAGCTGATTACACTGCTGCCTGAGGCTAGGCTGGTTGCTAAGGGTAAGCTCCCCGGTTGCTAGGGGGAGTAAATCATCTTGCATTATTTGATTTTTGTTATAGATATGAAACCGCTACTCCCTCGATTAAATGTCTCTCAGTCTAACACCTATGGGACCTGGGGAAAGAGAAAAGGAAGTCAGCAACCTTGACCCTGTCAAATAAATATCTCTAACTTTTCCTGTCCTCGGGCTCCCAAACCAAACCTGTCTACTGATTTCTCCTCTCCCCCCCCTCCAACCTTTTCCCTCTCTTCCTTCCCCCCTTCTTTTTCTAAAACCCGACTTTAAATAACACCGCTGTGGGGACAAGCGGCTGACGAGGGGAAAGAGCTGTCTTTTCCATTAAAGGCACTCTCGACTTGGCGAAACGCTCTCTATTTACTCCAAACACAGCTTGATGGGGAGGCTACACGGACCTAATATCTTTGAAGACGTGCAATTGGAACAATTACGCCTTTCCATCCAGCCGGCCGGGCCACTCGGGTGCCCCTCTCTACCTCCAGCAGCAAAATAGGAGCAGGCCCAAATGGCATAGGACAGCTGGGGGGGACGGGGACGCACGGTTCTCTCTCCACTGGAGATTTGGCAGACACCTCCCCCCCCCAGTGTATTATTTTGTCAGTGGATAGGTTTCAACCGTTTCAACCTTCAAACACCTGCCGAAAACTTTTCTGCGCCGGCAGGCTTATTAGGCAGGCAATGGATGAAAATTCATTCATTCATTCATTCATTCATTCATTCATTCATTCAGTTATTTAGTTACAGTGAACCTTGGTTCTCGAATGGCTTAGTGGACAAACAAATTGGCTCCCGAATGCCAAAAACCTGGAAATAAGTGTTCTGGTTCATGAATATTTTTTGGAAGCCGTGCCTTGGTTTCCGAACGTTTCGGGAGTCGAATGGATTTCTGGAACGGATTAAGTTCGAGAACCAAGTTTCCGCTGTATTTCGTTTATATCCCACCTTTTCTCCCAAGGAGCTCAAAGTGATGTATATGGTTCTTCCATTGCCCGCTCCTCATTTATTCCCCACAACAGCCCGCCGAGGTAGGTTAGGCTGAGAGGCAGCGACTGGACCCCCGCCTCAAGGTCACCCCAAGAACTCCATGACTAACCACTATTATTATTTCATTGAATGTATTTGTACCCAAAATTGGGACTCAAGGTGACTTACAACCAGTGATACTTTTCTAGAACAAAAAAGAGAGGTACCAACATGGATGTAGGCAGGATTTACTGGGGAGGCAGGCTTCATATGGGGGGGGCAGAACCTTGCTTAGTTAAGTATTTTTATTGATTTACTTGATTTAGGGGGCAGCTGCCCCCTGCCCTCCCCTTGGCTACGCCCATGGGTACCGGAACTCACCACAAACACCTCCCTTGTTCTCTTATAATGCAATACTGCCCACCTGAGAGGTGTTTGAACTGAGTTCCAGCTGGAAAAGAAGCTTGTGACATTTGAAAATATCATGATAAACGATAAACTTTTAAAGCACTATTAAACCACTTTAACCATTGTGGAGAATCATGGGAACTGTAGTTTTCTAAGGGTGTTGAGGAGAAGAAGAAGAAGAAGAAGAAGAAGAAGAAGAAGAAGAAGAAGAAGAAAAGTTTGGATTTGATATCCCGCTTTATCACTACCTGAAGGAGTCTCAAAGCGGCTAACATTCTCCTTTCCCTTCCTCCCCCACAACAAACACTCTGTGAGGTGAGTGGGGCTGAGAGACTTCAGAGAAGTGTGACTAGCCCAAGGTCACCCAGCAGCTGCATGTGGAGGAGTGCAGACACGAACCCGGTTCCCCAGATTACGAGTCTGCCACTCTTAACCACTACACCATACTGGCTCTCAACACCACACTGGCTCTCAATTGTAGAATTGTAGCTCTGCGGGGGTCAACTCTTCGTAAACTACAGTTTCCAGGGTTCTACATGATGGTTAAAGTAGCCTAACAGTGCTTTAAATGTTTGGTGTGAATGTGACGTCTGGGTGAGAGGAAGGCCAAAGTCCCAACTCATCAAGCGCAGAACGATCCAAGGGGTGTTGCGAACGGGACCAAAGTGGTGAGTCGCAAAATGTGGAACAGTCAGATGACGTCCAGACATTTGTTACATGTGTTTGGTTTCTTCCCAGCTCCTACTGATTTCAGACCTCTTTTGAATATCTTTTAATACTGCTTTTTGGTAAAAGTAAAGGGACCCCTGACCATCAGGTCCAGTCGTGTCCGACGCTGGGGTTGCGGCGCTCATCATCAAAGGCCTGGGTGAGTTCTGCATCAGGAGAACTACCTTCGAGAACTGGTAGCAGAGGGGCCCCGGGACCCCAGTTCACATTGCTTAAAAAATTTGGGTCTCGTATGACTCTGATTAATTTTTTGTTGTATATGTTTCAACAATCCCAAAGTTTGAGAGTCAGTAGCACAGATGTTGTAAAGGAGGAGTGTTGTGCCTAATGTAATTCTTTCCCCTTTGTAAGAAGAAGAAGAGTTTGGATTTGATATCCCGCTTTATCACTACCCGAAGGAGTCTCAAAGCGGCTAACATTCTCCTTTCCCTTCCTCCCCCACAACAAACACTCTGTGAGGTGAGTGGGGCTGAGAGACTTCAAAGAAGTGTGACTAGCCCAAGGTCACCCAGCAGCTGCATGTGGAGGAGCGGGGACGCAAACCCGGTTCACCAGATTACGAGTCTTCCGCTCTTAACCACTACACCACACTGGCTCTCAGAGGTTGAGACCCTGGAGGAATAACAATGAGTTCACGGACGTAAGGCGGGTCCTAAAAATACACGCCTCAAGTATCAAAGAGCTGCATCTTCAGCAATACCTAAAGGACCACCAAACCATTGGTTTGTTTTTGTCTTTATTACTCACTTTGCGCTTTTTATATTATAATTTTATGTCATGAACCGCACTGAGATACTAGGGATGAAGGGCGGCGTACAAATTCGAATGATTTGCAAAAAGCTGTATAACAAAGCTGCCAGGTACACTTCTGTGCGGAGCTCCATAATTGAGGGACTGCCACCAAGAAGGCCCTGCTTGGGGGCTGCCACCCTGCTGTTATAAGAATTTTAAGGTCTCAAGTATAGAATAAATATTCATAAATGCACACATATCTAAATATATGAACCATGTGTCTGAAATAGTACAGGAGAGCAATCCTGAAGCCATTTTGACTCTCCCAATGACCTCAAATATTCCTCTGCAGTAAGGGAGGCAAATGGGGAAAGCCTTCCCATTGTCTTTTTGCTTGCAAATCCTGTCTTAAGGGCGTATTTGTGTATGAATAGGGTGAGCCTGTGACCTGGATTCAGGAACTAAAGTATTACCATCACAAAAGAATGGCCAGGCTGCCCAGGTAAAGCAATCAGTGACCATTATCAGATATCCTGGCAGACAGGATTTCTGCTGTAGACCGCCTTCTTCTGTCACGTATGTATGATGTTTTGGGGGGTGGTCTTGGGCAATTTCAAAAGTCTATATCAGGGCTTGCACACCATTGTTCAGGGTTCTCCTCCCTCCTGCGTGTGGTGGGTGAGGACCCTGTTGCAATAGTTCTTTTAATAAAGATCAGGCTTACTAGCCGCTTTGCTTCTCAATACGCTCTAGCTGGCCCCTGTTTCCGTCTACCGATAGGGAACCCCCTTAAGGACTCTATACGGGCTCTGGAAGACCCTATAAGGCAGGCACGTCCAACAGGTAGATTGTGATCTACCGGTAGATCACTGGACGTCTGTGGTGGATCACTGGTAGATCAGTGGCTCCTCCCAAAGATGCTGAACAACTTTGGCTCCCCTAAAAAAAGCTCAACATTTTGGCCCTTCACCCCCCCCAAACGGGCCTTCACTCATCCCTAAAAGAAGCTCAACAAGTCTGACCTGAACCCCCCAAAAGGGGGTAAATCACTGCCAGTCTTTAACTCTAGTTACAGGTAGGTAGCCATGTTGGTCTGCCATAGTCAAAACAAAATAAAAAATAAAAAAATCCTTCCAGTAGCACCTTAGAGACCAACTAAATTTGTTCTTGGTATGAGCTTTTGTGAGGAAGTGTCTCTAAGGTGCTACTGGAAGGAATTTTTTTAGTCTTTAACTCTGTGAGTAGATCGCAGTCTCTTAGGAGTTGGCCTCCTCTGCTATAAAGGAATGGGAGCAGTTTTTCTTACAACGCTGCCAAACCTAGTCTGAGGGAATACCAAGGGGGTCCTCTTCACCAATCTCAGCACCCATGGGGGCCTGTGAAGGAAGAGGCATTCTTTCGGGTATTTGGGGCCTGGGTGGTTTAGGGATCCAAACAGTAATGGGAACACTTTGAACTGGGCATGGAAACAAACAGACAACCGGGGCAACTGCTTTGAAACCGGGGTTGTGCCTGTGGTCTTTGCAGAGCCATCTGGTTGACCACTGTGGGGGAACAGACTGGTTGAATTAGATTGGCCTTTGTTCTGACCCAGTGGGGTGCCTTTCACGTCCGGGCATTGGAAGGGTGGTTGCCTTAGGAGAAAGGGAGCCAGTTTGGGGCTTGAGGGGTGTGTGTGTGTGTGTGGGTGTGAAATCAAAGCTGAACCTTGGAAAGAAGTGAGGCGTGGGGAAGTCTTTCCAATCTCCCTTCCTCTGCTGTGCCACCTTAAGCAAAGAAGAACTCGGTGCCGGCAAAATGAATGAGCGCACCCGCATGCAGTGCCCACTGGAGCAGACACAAACAATCTGAAGGTTATTGCCGCTGTTATTATTCATGGGTCTCCACTGGTGTGTGCAGACTGTACAAACAGAGAAGGGGATGCAGGCCCCGGCTGGCCCATGGAGCTGGAAAGGGGATGTAGGAGGCTGACAAAAGGAAGATCAGATCAGGCACAGGAGAGAGGTGACAGGCCAAGGCAGCCACCGGATTTGGTGCTTTTTTTGTGGGGGGCGGCGGGGTGCAGACAGACATGTATATCTGCGGAACAGCAGAGCTTGTTTGGAAGCAAGTTCCTTCCCCGCATTCATTTCAAAAGATCTCCCAGGCCGAGCTCTCAACCGTCACCCGCAAAGAAACTAACAGTTCTACGCACTGATAAGCGCAGGCTGGCTGTGCACAGGGGTGATTGGCTAGCGCCTGCAAAGTCGCTCATACACCTCTGTCCAATCCCTGGGTTATGAAAAAAATCATACTCATTTAGGTCCAGCCCAAGATGTTTTGCTCTCTGAGGCGAACGACAAAATGGCAGACACCCCACTTCCAAGAGTGCCGTGCAATTTTTATTGTAATTACTGGTATGTTTCGAACAAGTTTTTTATATATATATAGTTTTAATTCTATCAAGGATTGATTGTATTTTAAGGATTGGCTTCCCTGTGTTTTTAGTGGTTCTTGTTTTTATCTATAAGAAGCTTGGAGTCCTTTCAGGGAAAACAGTGGGGTATAAATAGATTAATAATAATAAGTATTATGCTAATAATAATAATAATAATAATAATAATAATAATAAGTAGTAGTAGTAGTAGTAGTAGTAGTAGTAGTTCAGATGCTGAGCAGATTTGCTGTTACTTCAGCACTGGCAAAGGGATAGCATTCTCAACTGCACTGACATTGGAGGTGGCTGCCTTACTCTGCCACTCTAGGCTTTTAAAAAAGGAAGAAAAATAAATGCAAAAACAGATTAACTTGCATATAGTACTCAATTTTTTTTTTTAAAGAGGGCAGCCAGCCAACATGGAGCATGTGGGGAGGGATAAGAATGACAGGGGAGCTATTATTTGATTCACAAATTTTCGTTCTTGTGAGTTGTGAAACCCAGAGAGAGCTGGCCTCCTGTCATGGGCGAAGAACCTCCTGTGACCCCGTCCCCTGCCAGTGTCTCTACCCTTGGGTTTTTTATCTTGATGTGGGCTCCTGTAATAACCCAGCAAGCACAGACATGTGTTTTCATGGTGGTCAGGAATTGCTCCATAGCCCCCTGACTCACCTTGGAAGTACAAGGCTGTTGGAGAGAAACCATAGAGGTGATAAGGTTCTAGGGGCAACCAGCTCTGTTGGATCAGGCCAATGGCCCATCTAGTCCAGCATCCTGTTCTCACAGTGGCCAACCAGATGCTTGCAGGAAACCAGCAAGCAGGACCCAAGCACAAGAGGACTCTCCCCTTCCATGGCTTCCAGCATGGTTTCCAGGTTGGTGGCCATCGCTGCCTCTTGCAGGAGCAAGTGCCATGGATTAACTATGCGCCGCATCAAGGTGGACTTCCTTTTATCTGTCTTGAACCTTCCAATATTCAGCTTCATGGGATGTCCACAAGCTCTAGTGTCATGAGAGAGTGAGAAAAAATTTTCTCCCCCCAATTTCTCCATGCCATGCCACGAACCATCTTTATAAACTTCTATCATGTTGCCTCTCACTTTTTCTCTAAACTAAAAAGTTCTGAACCCTGCAACATTTCCTGATAGGAGAGTCGCTCCGTCCCGTTGATTTTGGTTGCTCTGTTCCGAACCTTTCCCAAATCTACAACCGGGGCTTTTCTCCCCCAGCCGGGACATGCCGGAACTCGGTTCCGACACCTCTCAGATGGGCGCCATTGACATTATAAGAGAACATGGGAGGAGCGCGTGGTGAGTTCTGGCACCTCTTTTCTAGAGAAAATAGCATATCCTTTTTGACGGTGAGGCAACAAGAGCAGGACGCAGTATTCCAAATTCGGTGGCATTTATTAAACCCTTATCAGCAGAACAGTATGCTTGAAGCTGCACAGCTGATGCCCGAAGAAACCTCGGGAACAAGAGCAGCCGCAAAAAGCATGCAGTTTTTCTCATTGATTCCACTCACAGAACGAACATTTCGTGGTGCAGAATTTGGTGCAGAGCATTGGCCCCTTAAATGCACGCAGCCCTGGGTTTAAGCATGGCCTGGCTTAATTGGATTAAATCTGCAATTAGTCTGGTTTTGCCCAAAGGGACGCAAACCCCTTAATTTTCAAGAGAGCCACAGAGAGGAAGGCACTCGACCCCCTACTCAGTTCTGTGGCGTCCGTGTAATTACCTACCCCTGCACCCGCTATTTAATTGGCCCGCGGCCATTCCAGCACTTGCATCTCCTTAAAAACGCCCCCTTGCTTTTGCAAAACCGACGGCAGTTTTGGGGGAGAAGAGGAAGCGTCGAGCGCCGTCAGCGAGGTGGCGCCTCGCAGGGGCGTTTCCGTGCAGGTGAGTCTTCCCCGGGCAGTTTCCGAGGTTTTCAGTGGGCAAGGATACTGAGCCTCCTGAACTTTAAGTACAGCTGTACCCGAGGCCTGTCTGCCTGGCAGCAGGTGGGCGTGTGCAAACGCCATTCCTGCTGGGATACAGCCAGCTGTTCCTAGAAATGAATCTCGAGTAAATTAGCAAACACCACACAAACCTGTCATTTGAATCATTCTTGATTACTTTAAATGCTGGGCTGTCTCCTAAAACCCCAGTTCCCCAGTGCCCAGCTCCTGTCTGTCTGCATTTCCGTTTAAGCCCACGCTCCCTTACTTAGACCTCAGGGCCTAGTTTCTACTTAATGCAGCGACAACCTTGGTTCTTCGGTGGAAAACGAGCTCTCCCACCTTTCCTCTAAGAAGCATCCCCTTCTCACCTCATTTCATCCTCACAACAACCCTGTGAGGTAGTTTAGGTTGAGGGACGGCGACTAGCCCAAAGCCATCCGGTGAGTTTTGTCACTGAGTAGCTCGGTCTTCCAGGTCTTGATCTGTCAATATGGGAGGCAGCAGTTACAGGTTACCAGTCTTCAGCAATGATGGGCACTGTGACTCTACGCTAGTTTGGCTTATTATTATTTTATTTATTGAATTTAAATACCGCCCTATACCCGGAGGTCACAGGGTGGTTCACAGAACTAGATCAATATAAAAACCACTATCTATCTATCTATCTATCTATCTATCTATCTATCTATCTATCATAGCTGTCAACTTTCCCCCCTTTTTAAGAGAAATTCCCTTATTCCGAATAGGATTCCTCGCAAGAAAAGGGAAAAGTTGACAGCTATGCTATCTATCTATCTATCTATCTATCTATCTATCTATCTATCTATCATATCTATCTATCCACTGCTCAGACTCAGCCTGCTCTGCACACTGCGGCCGCTGCCAGCCAGAGCTGGGGAAAGAGGCATGCGGGTGTGGTGACCCCACACACCTCTTTCCCTGACTCGGGCTGGCAGCGGCTTGGGCTGTCCTCTTTTTTGCTCTTCAAGATATGGCAACCCTATTTATGCCAAGTCAGAGATGGGTCCATCTTGCTCTGTACCGTCTACACTGACTAGCAGTGGTTCTCCATGGTTCCAAGCGGGGATTGAGCCTGGGACTTTCTGCTTGATCTTCTGCAATGATCTACGGCCAATGGAAGGTTAGATATCCTAGCAGGTAGGTCCAGTTACAGGTAGGTAGCTGTGTTGGTCTGCCATAGTCAAAACAAAATAAGAAATAAAAAATAAAAAATAAAAAATTCCTTCCAGTAGCCCATTAGAGACCAAGTAAGTTTGAACAAACTTAGTTGGTCTCTAAGGTGCTACTGGAAGGAATTTTTTTATTTTTTATTTTGTTTTGACTCTAGCAGGTAGGTGTTATTGAAACGGCTCTGGATCATAATTGCCTTGGCTTTTAATCACAGCAATGGGCAGGACATAATACGTCATGCTGGTGGTCAACAAAAGAGGTTCAAAGACTCTCTCAAGGCAAATCTTAAAAAATAAAAATTAGTATAAACACCAACTACTGGGAAACACTGGCCTGCGAGCGCTCCAGTTGGAGAGCAGCCTTTACTGAAGGTGTCATGGACTTTGAAACTCAGGACGAAAGGGAGAAATGTGCTAAGAGGAAGGCACGCTTGGCAAACCCTCACTGTGATCAACTCCCACCCGGAAACCAATGTCCCCATTGTGGAAGGACGTGTGGATCCAGAATTGGCCCCCACAGTCACTTACGGGCTCACTTTTAAAACTGTGTTCATGGACGACAATCTGACTCGGCTACGAGTGATTGCCAAAGAATAAAAGAAGGAGCAGAAGCAGGACATACCTGTCGTTAGTCGCAGGTGGAGATTTGTCCAGTTAAAAGGTAAAGGGACCCCTGACCATTAGGTCCAGTTGTGTCCGACTCTGGGGTTGCGGCGTTCATCTCGTTACTGGCCGAGGGAGCCGGCGTACAGCTTCCGGGTCATGTGGCCAGCATGACAAAGCCGCTTCTGGTGAATCAGAGCAGCGCATGGAAACGACGTTTACCTTCCCGCCAGAGCGGTACCTATTGTCCAGTTACTGCTTGCTTAACTGTATTTGTGACTAAATGAGCCTACGAAAAAGGTTTTTGTCAAATTCATGGAGGAAAGGGTTTTTTTCCCTTTTTTTTAAAAAAAATGGCTATTAATATATGATAGCTAAGTGAAACCTCCCTGATAAGGGGCAGCCTACCTTTAAGTGCAAGATGCTGGGGAAGAACAAGAGGGGATGGCCCCAGAGAGACATCCGATTTCTCGCTTTTGGAATCAGAATAATAATCAGAATAATTTTATTATTTGTACCCTGCCATGTGGCTGGGTCATCGCAGCAGCTGCTAGAATCAGATGGGCCGATCCAGCAAAGTGTTTCTGACGTTCTCCATTTATTTCGTAGGGTGACGTCATTCCTATCGCGAAATGAAGCTTGGAGTCAGGTTTCCAGCGACGCCATAATAAAATTCAATTAGGATTGTTTCCGAGGATGCTAGGGGAGAAGACATATAGGGAGGCCTGGAATTATGCTTTTGTATAATAAGGGGAGTCAAAATAAGGAAGTTTGTAGAGAAGGGCAGGCAGGCAAGAATTACACTTGATTAAAAGCTGAATTACTGCAGCAATTCGGCCAACGAATACAGGGATGTGATGCCGGGGTTATTAATGCAAAAGGAGAAGAAGAGCAGAGGCCAAGAGGAGAATGAAGGGGAAGAGAGATCAGGGCAGAAAAGACGGTGGGGGGGGGGCTGGTAGATGCAGGGAAGAGTCTATCAAATTAAACACTAGGAGGCACAATATTAATAATAATGCTATAAATATGTATACCGCAAAGTCAACACCTTCCTAAAGGTCTGGGCCACCTCAGTTTCCCAGAGCCATAAACATGATTATTAGGTTAAATTTTGTGCATAATGACACAGATGTCCATTTGGGAAGGGACAATCCCTGCTTAAAAAATAAAATAAAAGTGTGTGTGTGTGTGTGTGTTTTACATGGACTTTTTTTTCCAGTTGGAAGACTCATTGGGAGAGAACTTTCCATGATGTAAAGTAAATACCTACCCATCGTTTTCCGGTTGCATTTTGACCAGAAGAGAGTTTCAGGACGGAGTGACTTGCTATTGATGGATCGCCCGAGTCCCAGTATTTACAACTTGCTTTCCAGCCAATTAACTTCCAGACAGCCTGATAAGTCTGAACCGTGGGGTTGCCTTCATAAGGTTACTTCATATTATGTAAAATATTATTAATAATAGGCACCTCATGCTGAGGCTCAGATTTAATGGCGGCGTCAACTGATAAAGCCCCAAAGAACAGGATAGCTGAAGGAGCGCCTTTCTCCCTGTTGCTCTCCAGTGTAAGGCCCGCACCAGAGTTCTTCAGCCTTGGTTCTCCAGATGTTTCTAGATTATAACTCCTATCATCCCCAATTGTCAGGGATGATGGAAGTTGGAGTCCAGCAACGCCAGGGCGCCCAAGGCCGAAGGAGCTCCGGTCAAGGATAGCTGATGAAACCCTCCTCATCATACCACCACAGCCTTTGAAACTACAATTAGCCTTCTCTAGAGGGGCGGTCTGTTTGGTGGTGGCCCCCGTACTATGAAGCCAGTTTCCCTTTGAGCTGAGGTGAGCACCCACATTCATAGCATGGAGACATCATAAAAAACACACACCTGGATCTCAGGTTATTATCATTTTAATTCTCCCCCATTTTTCAGTTGCATTTCCCCCCCGTATTTGATTTTTTTCCAATAGTGGGGTGTGTGTGTGTGTGTCTATGGTTGTAAACTACCTAAAGACTTGCTATGGGAGTTGGTACAGAAATGTTTTTTTAAAAAAACCAAATGCATCAACGCACAACATTGATGGGGTTGTGTTCTTTGTGGTTTTGCTCTTCAGCAGGTTTCTAGTCTCCTTCTTGGTTGGGAAGTGTTGACTGGATCCCGCTTGGCTATGATTCCAATCTATGGAAGGAAGCGGAGGGTACCCAGATCCTCCCCACTTAGCTGGTGTACAGATCCTGACTTGGGGTTTCGCCTATACGAAAGCATTTGTTTGATCTGCTACGTTATAGTAGTGAAAACCTGGCTCTGCCGTTAGGCAACGTGAGGCAGCCACCTGGGGCAGAAGATGCTGGTGCGCTGGGAAACGATGTGAACCATGGTTCCAGAAATAGTGATCCTCTTCCTCCGTTGCAGGGGATTGGCCTAGATCAGGGGTCAGCAAACTTTTCCAGTAGGGAGCGGTTTTCCACTGTCTCTCAGACCTTGTGGGGGGCCCAGACTATATTTTGAAGAAAAAAATATGAACGAATTCCTATGCCCCACAAATAATCCAGAGATGCATTTTAAATAAAAGCACACATTCTACTCAGGTAAAATCACGCTGATTCCCGGACCATCCGTGGGCCGGATTGAGAAGGCGATTGGGCCGGATCCTGCCCCCGGGCCTTAGTTTCCCGACCCATGGCCTAGATGAACCTTAGGGTCCCTTCCGTCTCTACAGTTCTATGTGACTGTTTGGTCTCTTCGAAGCCACTTTCCTTTTGGGTATGGTTAATCATACCAGCAAAACTGTTTTCACCACTTCTTGTGCATTTATTTGTTCAAACGTTTAGCACCTGGCCCTTTAGTTCCACAATTCCCAAAGCGGCTTACAATTTTAATTTTTTATTAAAATTGACCTTTTAAAAAAGGGATGCAGTCTGTGGCCACAATAACACCATACATTTAAAGTGCTGTGAGGCAACAGCCATGGTTCCCCCCAAAGAATTCTGGGAAGTGCAGCTTGTTATGGGTGCTGAGAGTTCTTAAGAGACACCCTATCTCCCTCCTAAAGCTACAATCTCCAGAGCGGTTTAACAACCAATCCCTTTTCCCAGGGATCTCTGGGAATTGTAGCTCTGTGAGGGGAATAGGGGTCTCCTAACAACTCTCAGCACCTTGAACAAACGACAGCTCCTAGTGAAGGGGACAGATCAATTATTCCATATTGATTATAAATGCTCTTTTAATGTTTAATGCCTTTAAATGCTTTAAATGCTTCCTAACCTGCTTAAAATATATTTTCTGTATTTTTCTGTAATATTAAGAGAGACACAGTCTCTTAGAGGCCCTTCGACCCTGAAGTAGTTTTTAGGAATGTCTGGGAAATCAGCCAACATGGCCAGAAGTTTGCAAGGTTATAGATAGCGGTGCACTGTCTGGAATTAAACAATGGCCTGTTAATAGCACCTTGCCTGTTACCATAGCAACACCACGAGAGAGGGGGACGGAAAGCCCCTTTGAAGGATTATGCCGTTAATATTAATTGCATATGATTTAGCCTTTGAAAGGCTTAACAGCTAGTCTTATTAATTGATTGATTAGAAGCCTCAAGCTTGTAAAGGTATGTACCTTTATATGTATCTTTGCATGTACCTGCATATACTATTGATATGTATTAATTATACTTTTATGCGTAGCTTTTATAAGCAATTGAAGTGTATGAGCAGAGCCTTGGCTCTGGCAAGAAGGGAAAGAGAGTCTGCTCCTGCAACTGTATTAACATTATATTAATCCATTTAAGGTTGTAAGGTATTTTTATATAGTTAGAGGCTGTTCCTGCTGTATTGATATTATTGATTTATACCCTTTGTATTTCCTACCTAATGCAATAAGTATTATTGCCGGTTAATTGAAGTTATGCTTTCTGCTGATTAGACAGTCAGACATGTCCTAACCTTCAGCATACAATAGGGGACTGTTTTGTTACTTACTGTTTATGTTGCTATATTTCTGGGAAGTCTGCCAAGTACATTCAAGGCTTGCCAGGACATTCCCAGACTGGGGAGAGTGAGTTGGGGAGGCTTTGGGAGGTTACCCTCCTAGGGAACATGTGAACCTTGAGCCAATTTTCGGTTTCTATTTTCGGTTTCTGTATTGTCTTTATAAGGAATACGCGCCAGTCTCTCAGTGCTCAGTCCACCTTTTGGATTGTGCCTTTTGCTTTACATATGTAACTCAAAATAATATCCTGTTGAATCCTGCATGGTGTTTTGCCTCTTTGTGTCCAATGCTCCGACAGCTCAAGAGCTCAAGAGCCTTTTTATGGTCTTACATTTGGCGCCCAACGTGGGGCTCTCGAGCTCTTTGAGTGTTGAATGCTGACACGAAGGCAGGTCTGTACCTTTCCTGGTCTGGCTTGTGGTCGTTGGAACACTTGAAAGTTTCTGTGCACACCGGCTAGCTTTGGCTGGGAAACTGAAAGCCGTTTCTGCGGCCACCGCCTTGCCGCAAAGGAGCAGACACGTGGAACAGGAGAAGGAGCAGTTCTGGAGGGCAAACCGCGGAAAGGGTAAGTAAGGAATCCCCCTGGGAGAGGGGATAGGGAAAGAAGAATTGATCATTCTTCTGGGAGGCAGGCACATAGGTTTGTACGAGTGGACCCGATCAGTCCATAAGACAACTGAAAGCCGCTCCCTAGGGTAAGGGTGGACGTCTTGAACACCCAGAAGGGAACTAGGACGTCTTGGATGTCTTAGAAACTGGGAGAGGGCTAGTGGGCACGCACAGGTATAAGACGTGACCCAACGCTGCTCCCAAAAGAGGAAAGGGAACTAGGACGTCTTGGATGTCTTAGAAACTGGGAGAGGGCTAGTGGGCACGCACAGGTATAAGACGTGACCCAACGCTGCTCCCAAAGGAGGAAAAAGGGTTGGACGTAGGTGAAACGTCCAGAAGGGAACCAGAGATAGGTTGGGAAGGTGGTGTGTGAGGCGCCTGTGTGGTTGCAGAGAGTGTATGAGAGGGGGACCGTAGAGGAAACCCAAAACTGAGTGTGGATCTCTGCCTTGGCAGAGACGGGACTGGCAAGTAGTGAGATTCCTGTGTGCAGGAGACTGCCCAGGCCACGAACCCCAGGTGCGAGTGTGTGTGTGCAAGTACGTTTGAAGGCGCGGGAAATGGGGGGAGGTTCTTCAACCCCACTGACCCCGCTCCAGTGCATTTTGAACAACTGGAAGTTAGCTAACAAAGGCAATAACTATGATATCAAGCTAGACAAGGAAAAGATGAGAAGTCTTTGTGAAGTGGATTGGCCAACACTAGACACCGGATGGCCATCTGAAGGATCCTTTGATCCTGTGAAAGTGAACCCACTGTGGGCAGCAGTAATCCAAACACGTTTGGATCAGATTCCATATGTAAATATATGGAAAGGGTGCATAGACCAGAACCCGAAGGAACAATGCAAAAAGAAGATAATGCCACGCTCTGGAGGGAAAGCACAGTTGCTAGTAGCAAGCGATCCCAACAGAACAGATGTAGACATTGTTCAGCAGACAACCCCTTATGTTCCCAGTGCCTCATTCCAACCCCCACCGACTCAATCGCCGCAAGGCCAGGCTCCAGAGGCAGTAGGGGAACAAGGAGAAGAGACAGAGGCAACAGACCTCAAGGCAGTTTTTCAAACGCCTAAGAGAAGTGTGTATCCCACCCATGAGTTAAACCAACAACCAGAGGATTTGCCATGTACCCCTGGCATCCATGCCAGAACCCCAGAGAACACTGCAGTAAATTACCAAAGGGCTAGGCTGATCATGAAGAGGTGGCAGGCTGCTGCAGGTGTGTCTGATGGGCTTTTGAGGCTGGCTCAGATAAAAATTAAAGACTCTGAGGAGTATTTAAGAGCCTTCCTGAGCACAAGTGAGCAGGTGCTAAATTATGAGGAACAGCGGAGACTAAAAGAAATGGAAAGAGTGAAGGGAATAACGTCTAATTTAATGCCGCTCCGCCAGGCATGGGATGTGCCAATGCCTGCCCCGCAGGAAGGGGAACCCCTGCCCAGAACTAGTACTTTCCAACATATCCCGCTTTCTACCACCGACCTGAATACTACCCCTACTTGGGAAGATTGCCAGCAGACATTGCAAACAAGCGGAGAAGTGCAGAGAGTACGTACTGAGGCTCGTCGCCTTCTGGCAGAAGACAATAGTAGACGAGGCAGAAGCTCAAAGATTGCTTCAATATCCCCCCACAGATCCCAACTGGGATTACAATGAGGCAGATGACAGGCAGAAGCTCAAATCTTATAGGAGCACTTTGATCCAAGGGCTCATTAGGGCTGCGCGAAAGCCCACCAATATGGCAAAAGTTTCTGAAATTATCCAAAAGCCTGATGAAAGTCCTGCCATGTTCCTGGAAAGACTGAAGGAGGCATTTCGAATCTGGACACCCCTAAACCCAGAGGAGGGGAATAATGAGATATTATTAAAAACTACCTTCATAGCCCAATCAACCCCAGATATCCGCAAGAAAATACTGAAGAAGGGTGGTTTAGAAGGCCATTCATTGGAGTGGACGGTAGCGACTGCTCAGCGTGTATATGATAATAGGGATGAGGAAAAGGAAAGGAAACAGGAGAAGTACAGAGAGAAGAGGATGTTGGCACTGGCTATAGGGGAGAAGCAACAAGGAGAAGAGGAAATGAGGAAGGGAAGAGGACGTGCAACTGAAGGAAGAGGACGTGCAACTGAAGGAAGAGGCAGAGAGCGCGGAACTGGTTTAGGAAGAAACCAGTGTGCGTGGTGCAGGCGAGAAGGCCATTGGAAACGGGATTGCCGGAACAGGAGAACGGGCGAAGGCTGGAACCAAGGGGAACCGAGCCGAGGAAGAAGAGGAACCAGAGGAAGAAGAGGAACCGGTGAAAATCGCTACTCTTATCATGCAGACCGATGGAATAGCGGACAAGGAGGTCCAGGACTCATGGGCTGGCAAAGTTTTGAGAACCAGCAATAGGGAGGACCAGGTTCACTTTAGGTTGAACTTATGGCCCAGATGTAATAGGGAACCGAGTGGTCAATTTTATGGAGAACTCAGTAGTTCCAGTGGCAACTACAGCAATCGGCTAGCTGTCAATCAAAGATATAAGGGTAACAGGGACCAGTCCCAGAGTGTCCCATCCCCTTGTTGGGTTGAGATCTCCTTACGAAGCTCCAAGCCCAGATTTCATTCTCCGATGGAGGCAGCTTTGTTCAGAATGGGAGGAGATTAGCGAGATATGAAACAGTTGACGTAGGTCCATTGGATCCGGGAACGTCAGCTCAGACAGCTGAATTAGTGGCCCTCACCCAAGTTCTTATAATTGGCCAATGTACGAACCATAAACATCTATACAGACTTTGAGTATGCTTTCCTCACACTATATGAGCACGAAGCTATATGGAAAGAATGTTGATGGCTGAAATCAGATGGGCGCAATGTGAAACGCCGAGCCCAGCTAGTGGAACTGTTGGGAGCCATTTGGACCCCTGAGATGATAGCCGTGGGGTACTGCGAAGGGCACCAAAGAGGAAAGGGAACCTGAGACCCGAGGGAATAGGGCGGCCGATGGGGCAGCAAAAAGAAGCTGAGCCTCCCTGTGCCGAAGTTTGTGTTTGAGGCACCTATCCAGAGCAAGATGACTGCAGTTCCAGTACAGAATGCAGCAACTGAAGTCAATGACCTAGGTATGGCCAAACATGCCGCACTTGGCGTACTACCGGGAAGCACAGAGAATGTTGTAGTTGAGGTCTGCATCCAGAACAGAGGGTTCTGTGGTAACTGAGACCCACGTACGAAAGGAGGCACCCAAGGGCCAACTGCAGAAATCAGAAACCAGTATTTCCAAAGGCAAAGGAAAGGCAAAGGCAAAGGCAAAGGCAAAGGCAAAGGCAAAGGCAAAGGCAAAGGCAAAGGCAAAGGCAAAGGCAAAGGCAAAGGAGAGGCAAAGGAAAGGCAAAGGCAAAGGCAATGCAAAGGCAAAGGCAAAGGCAAAGGCAAAGGCAAAGGGAAAGGCAAAGGCAAAGGCAAAGGCAAAGGCAAAGGCAAAGGCAAAGGCAAAGGCAAAGGCAAAGGCAAAGGCAAAGGCAAAGGCAAAGGCAATGGCGAAGGCAAAGCCAAGGCAATGGTAAATGAGAAACTTGAACCTCTCCGTGCTGAGACGGTAGAAGAAGACTTGCCCACAAGAAAGGTGGAAGTGGAAGGTCTACATGAGTAGCATGCAGAGGCTGAGATCCATGAGTGGAGAAAAGAAACGGATGGCCGTATCAAAGAGGTGGGAAATGAAGTTCCTCCCAGAGAGTGTAGAAGCAGAGACAGCAGACTTAAAGGAGAACTTGGAACCTTTCACAAAGGCAGAAGAATCAAATGCGTCTGTTTGTGTGGAGGCCATCACAGGGAAGCCAGATGTGAAGGTGTAAGCAGAGGTTCCTGCAGGGAAGGCAGAAACAGTGGCCTCATCAGATCGGCCAGATGAAAAGCTAGATATGGAAACACCTGCTGAGAAGGTGGATATAGAGTTTGCTGTAGAGATTGCCAAGGGAAAGAGTGGAGCAGAGAGTTCTTGCAAAGACGTTTGAGGCAGAGGACTCCACAAAGCAAAGAAGATGGCATCCTCTATAGGAAACAGCAGAAGGTGATCTTATTCTTAAAGAAAGGAAAACAGAAGCCCCCATAGAAAAGACAGCCCTCAAGGCTGGTGGTGTGAAGGTATTTGCAGAGAAGGAGGGCGCAAAGTGGAAGTGAAAATTCCTCCTGAGAAGGTGCATAAGGAGATCTTTTCAGAACAGTCAGAAGAATTATGGAAGCGGAAGCCGCAGCCTCCAAGCAGCCAGATCTACGGGAGATCCTGCAGAATGTGGAGAATGAGGATTGCAGCTCCTGAGCAGAGAGAAATGCAAGATGTTTATGCAGTTGTTATTGAGGAACCTTCAATGAATGAAGTAGAAGATGACCCTGCCCTAAAGACATCAACAGAGCAAGCTGTAGCTGAGAGATCTATGGAAAGGGGAGCAGTTGAAGTCTCAGCATCTGATCAAAACGTAGTGAGTGTCATCCGAATGGATGTAGCAGATGCCAGCCATACCTTGAGATGGGAAGGCACGGAAGGAATTGAAGTTGATGTTACGGAAAGTAATGAACTGAAGGATGTCACGCCTGTAACTGCGACGGAAGGATCTTTGCAGAATGACAAGGAAGATGTAGACTTTGGGATCGGAACGCACTACGGCCAAGGATGACACTGTAAAAAGTGAAACAACTGGGGATCCCCTGAGAAGACGAAGAAAAAGAGAAAAGAAGAAAAAAAGGTTGGAAGCATAGAGCTAGCAACTGAAGTGAAATTCACAGGAATGGTAGCAACTGCAGGAGTAAAGACCAAAGGTGGAAGCACCCTCATCTCGGACTCTGGTGCTTTATCAGAGGAAGGAAAGAGTTCTGTCACAGAAGGCAGTGAAGCAGGTGCTAGTAGCAGAAACAGAAAAAAAAAAAAAATCAACAGGCAAATGTACTTTGTGCAGCTCCAGTGCAGCAAGAAGTAACCACAGAAGCAATTACAGCTAGAGAAGAAACTTCAGGAGTTGAAGAAGCAGCTGAAGTATCCTGTGCTGAAGAGACAACGGAAATGGTTTCAGCTGTTTTGAGAAATGTTATAGATATTGAGCATGATGTGCAATCACTGTCTCAGATTTTTGTCTTTGAACAGGTGGACCCAGACTAGAACGCCTTGTGTGCTGGTGGAACCGTTGCCGCTATCGAACCAGGAGCCGAGTGTGGGTCAACATACCGCCCCATTCTGCGAGGCCTGGCGAGGGCAGCGTACTGTTCTCCTGTCTATTTCAACAGCAGTGAAAGTTACCGGTACCATCCCGTGGGTCCACCGTCCGCGTGTGAAGGAAGTTGAAGCAGATTGGACAGTGACACCTGATTATTTCTCGACTCCGTGAGACGACAGCCCTGCTGGTGCCACACCCGGGAAGCTGGCACCTCTACGCACGGCAGAAGAAATTTGGAAACATCGAATGCAGGACATGCCTATTGATGTCACCATCATCAGCAGCTGAACGGTATCAGGACAGTTGGACAGCAGGACAGTGTACCATTGGTTTGTCCAACCAGTCAAGGCAGGGCCTATAGGGCCACTGGGGAAATAGGAGTGGGTCTGTAGATTGTTCCTCCTAAGTTCCTCCTAATCCGGAAGGAGGGCATCACACACGAGGTGTATCGCTCTACAGTGATCACTATAGCCACAGGGGCCAAGTGATATAAAAGAACCATCTGAGTCAGGAATTAGAAAGGTGGTGTGTACGGTGCAAGTCAGTTTTCTCTCGTCAATAAATGGAAGGGTCACTCCCTCATGTGAAGGTTCCAGGAACCCAGGTCAGGAAGAAACAGTAGTTAAGCTGCTTGGAATACTTCCAACAGCAGGAAATCTCCCTGTGGTACGTGTGGCCTATATGTTGATCCCCAAAGGTGGAGGGCCGAGAGATGATGCCCCACGAGAACACCACGCAAAGAGAGAATACACTGAGTTTTCTGGATGTTAGCATCATGTTAACTATACTTTACATGGTGGTGGTATTTCTTTTTCTAATGAAGCACCTACAGGAGCGTAGGTTGCGGGAAGGGACCCGAAGGGACATTGCTCGGTACACATGTCAGGCCCCATAGATGCAAAGGTGAAAATTCCTTTGCCACCCATCCCATTGAACCTGATTGCCTTAAATATGAACATGCACATGTTATTATCCCTATAAATAGAGAGGAGGTGCTACATGATAGTGGCTCACAGTTGGTCTCCTAGCAATATCCATTATACCCATGGCCGAGGACCATATCTGTTTGTTATTTTGTTATCAATTTACATGGCCCCTTGTTTAGCCCAATGTGTCCAGAAGTGTATTCCTGATTCTGTGCAAAGAATGATTGATCCCCATATAATGGCCCTATGTCGCAGTTTGGCTCAGGAGGATTCGTCAGACGAACTCGTACTTGTAGAGTCCGAGTTGTCTGAAGAGAAAAGGAGGGAATGAAGGGGACAGATCAATTATTCCATATTGATTATAAATGCTCTTTTAATGTTTAATGCCTTTAAATGCTTTAAATGCTTCCTAACCTGCTTAAAATATATTTTCTGTATTTTTCTGTAATATTAAGAGAGACACAGTCTCTTAGAGGCCCTTCGACCCTGAAGTAGTTTTTAGGAATGTCTGGGAAATCAGCCAACATGGCCAGAAGTTTGCAAGGTTATAGATAGCGGTGCACTGTCTGGAATTAAACAATGGCCTGTTAATAGCACCTTGCCTGTTACCATAGCAACACCACGAGAGAGGGGGACGGAAAGCCCCTTTGAAGGATTATGCCGTTAATATTAATTGCATATGATTTAGCCTTTGAAAGGCTTAACAGCTAGTCTTATTAATTGATTGATTAGAAGCCTCAAGCTTGTAAAGGTATGTACCTTTATATGTATCTTTGCATGTACCTGCATATACTATTGATATGTATTAATTATACTTTTATGCGTAGCTTTTATAAGCAATTGAAGTGTATGAGCAGAGCCTTGGCTCTGGCAAGAAGGGAAAGAGAGTCTGCTCCTGCAACTGTATTAACATTATATTAATCCATTTAAGGTTGTAAGGTATTTTTATATAGTTAGAGGCTGTTCCTGCTGTATTGATATTATTGATTTATACCCTTTGTATTTCCTACCTAATGCAATAAGTATTATTGCCGGTTAATTGAAGTTATGCTTTCTGCTGATTAGACAGTCAGACATGTCCTAACCTTCAGCATACAATAGGGGACTGTTTTGTTACTTACTGTTTATGTTGCTATATTTCTGGGAAGTCTGCCAAGTACATTCAAGGCTTGCCAGGACATTCCCAGACTGGGGAGAGTGAGTTGGGGAGGCTTTGGGAGGTTACCCTCCTAGGGAACATGTGAACCTTGAGCCAATTTTCGGTTTCTATTTTCGGTTTCTGTATTGTCTTTATAAGGAATACGCGCCAGTCTCTCAGTGCTCAGTCCACCTTTTGGATTGTGCCTTTTGCTTTACATATGTAACTCAAAATAAATCCTGTTGAATCCTGCATGGTGTTTTGCCTCTTTGTGTCCAATGCTCCGACAGCTCAAGAGCTCAAGAGCCTTTTTATGGTCTTACACTAGGATTCTTCAGCGGTGAAGCCACGACTATCTAAAGTGGTGCTATAGGACTTCGAAGGCATGATGTGAATGGCAGTCAGTGTCTTTCAAAGATACAGCTGAAAGTGGGCCTTGGCTAGCCCTTTCTGCGGGCTTGGGGGCAATCCATGACTCAACTTACATCCCTTCCAACATTTCTCCGATGAAAATAGGGATGCCCAGTGCTATTTTTCTAGAAAAAGAGGTGCTGGAACTCACCATGAATACCCCCCTTGTTCTCTTATAATGGCAATGGCACCCACTCGAGAGGTGCTGGAACTGAGTTCTGGCTGGGGGGAAAAGCCTCGGAGATGTCCGATTCCACACCCTCCATCGCTTCTCAGATGAAAATAGGCATATCCTAAGTATAAAGGTCCGTATAGTTAAAGCTATGGTTTTCCCAGTAGTGATGTACGGAAGTGAGAGCTGGACCATAAAGAAGGACTGATCGCCGAAGAATTGATGCTTTTGAATTATGGTGCTGGAGGAGACTCTTGAGAGTCCCATGGACTGCAAGAAGATCAAACCTATCCATTCTGAAGGAAATCAGCCCTGAGTGCTCACTGGAAGGACAGATCCTGAAGCTGAGGCTCCAATACTTTGGCCACCTCATGAGAAGAGAAGACTCCCTGGAAAAGACCCTGATGCTGGGAAAGATTGAGGGTGCAAGGAGAAGGGGACGACAGAGGACGAGTTGGTTGGACAGTGTTCTCGAAGTGACTAACTTGAATTTGACAAAACTGTGGGAGGCAGTGGAAGACAGGAGTGCCTGGCGTGCTCTGGTCCATGGGGTCACGAAGAATCAGACATGACTAAATGACTAAACAACAAGGGAAACCGGGACATTCTGGGATCAAATCAGAAACGGGGACGGTTTCTGTAAATCCAGGAGTGTCCCTGGAAAATAGGGATACTTGGAGCGTCTGAACTTGACCCACTGGGTCTGCCTAAGGGAAGACATTCCCTTTGGAGAGGCACCCTCGCCTCGTGGCAAAGGCCGGCGCCCCCGCGGCTCAGGGCCTGCCTTTTCTGCCTTTCATTCCGCGGCGCTGATGGGCAGCGAGCGGGGATCAATAAGACACCTCCGACTTTGTCTGTTTACAAACTAGCTGCCTTCAGCAGTCAGGCTGGTTAAGCACTTCATTCCCATTCCAGGAGGCCATCTGCTGCCTTTTGCTGTAAGTCTCTCTGAAAACCCCGGCCTTGACAAGCCGGAGATACGTCAGTGCCGTTATCAGCAGAACACAACATCTGCCATGCCTGACACCCACCATTGTAGGCCATTTAATCTGTCCCCCTCCTCCCTTTAACTGGAGACAACAGCTCCCTATATTATATTTTCCCACTCAATTAGCACTATCATCCTGCTGAAATAGAGGCCAATTTACCTTTAATGACATCATTGTTAGGAGAGTGGCAAGCGGCGGGTCCGGAGCTGTCACCCGATTGCGGGAGGCATGAGCCGCCTCTCTCCTCTGCTAACCCTGGCGGAGGAAGGGAGGGACAGGCAGCCTATCCGAGGCAGCCTTCACCCCCGACCACAGACATTGTTTCCGACAGTTCACAGAAGCAGTGTGGCGGAAAATTGAGTCCAGATTCATTAGGTTTTTCAGTGTGCTGCTCAAGTCAGTTAAATTGATACATTTCCTAACAAAATTGAAGTGCTTTGTGCTGCCAGCGGAAAGCCTGGTGACCCTGCTCGGCCCACTGAGCAGCCAAAACGAGTTGATGGATCCATTAGGCCGCTCCGAATGCTTCCCCCCCCCCATCTCCCTCCGTTCCTGAGTGACACAGTAAATCTGAGCCAATTTCAGTCCCTAATCATCATTACAAACCCCCTCCACTGTTCATTTATTACTTCTACAATTCTAATACGGCGCACGAATGGGTCAGCACCCAGGGTGGCAAATGCAACGGCACCGACAGGCTTAAAGAGCCCATAATCCTTTCCCTCGGCTTTATCGGCGATGCCAAACGCTGCCTGGTTTCCGCCTTTCCGCCCCTTCCGCTCTCTCCCCAAGAGGCCGGTGGCCAGGTGATCTGTTGGTATTGGCTTGGCTGCAAGACCAGGCCAAGATATAGATCTTGGCTATAAGATCAGGGGCGAAAGCTATCCGGAGGGTAGGAGTGCTCTCGTCAAAACCAAACACGAAGGTTGTTATGGGAATGCGAATGGCAGGTGATGGAGATGGAAAGGAAGACCTGCATCCCGGAAGAGAAATCAAAAGGGGCCACAATATTGCGATGTCTTTGGGCCGGCTCAGGGTGACAGCAAGGTTTGTTTGTCAAATGCATATTTCTCTCTCTCTCTCTCTCTCTCTCTCTCTGTCTACGCATGCGTTTGATTTCAGACAGAGATCAGCAGGAGCGCTGGCCAGCTCCTGGGGGCTGAAGTGCCAAGCCGTTTGGCACATGCATTGGATTGACAGCTGCCTGGCGCGGGGTTTTGTGTGGCAGAGCTGCCATGGCACGGCCAGGCTTGATGAGCGCGCGGAATGGCAAGCATGTGTCAGGGATCTGGTATGGCGATTAGAGTTTTGGTTTTGCATCTGGTGGGCTTTGTCTGAGCTGTTTCGGTGAGGCGGGGGGGGGGAACAACAACGGCGAGTTCCCTCTCTCCGCCACAATGCCTCCATCGTAGAGGGGAAATGTCACCGTAAGCCCATCGCTCCCGTTCTGGCCAATAGCTTGCTGAGTTGCACCTTCTGTGTGTGCGTGTTGGTGGTGGGGAGATCCCAGATTTTGAGATCCACATGATCCACTTTAGAGGTAGATTCTGCTGCCTGAAACACCTTCTTTCAGTAAGTAACAAGAGTATAATAGCACAATTATATAATCCCCTGCTGGATCAGGCCAGTGGCCCATTTAGTCTAGCATCCTGTTCTCACAGTGGCCAACCATGCACATGTTCTCAAGTGGTAATGCGCACCCATAGATAGAAATTTAATGGGCTGTTTTCTTACAGGTTGAGAGCAGGTTACTTTTGATTTGAACTTGCGCTGTTGACCTTTTCATTGTACGGGTATAATTTTATCGTTTGTACTGTTGTACAATCTTTTGGCTGCAGTTTTTGGTCTTTTGAAGGCAGAGGGCCTTCTCGGTAGTGGCACCCGCCCTGTGGAACGCCCTCCCACCAGATGTCAAAGAGAAAAACAACTACCAGACTTTTAGGAAGACATCTGAAAGCAGCCCTGTTTAGGGAAGCTTTTAATGTTTAATAGATTATTGTATTTTAACATTCTGTTGGAAGCCGCCCAGAGTGGCTGGGGAAACCCAGCCAGATGGGTGGGGTATATAATATTATTATTATTATTATTATTATTATTATTATTATTATTAACCAGATGCCAGTGGGAAACCAGCAAGCAGGATTCGAGGACAAGATCCTTCTTCCCTCCTGTGTCTTCTTTCATCTGCTTTTGATCTTCCAACGTTCACCTTGGAAGGGAAGATCTCGCCTGGCATGCAAATATCTCTGGTATAAAAATGTACGGAACCCACAATATAAGGTTTCCAAAGGCTTAGAAGATACAATTTTATTAATTTTTTGTTCTGTGAGGTGGAGCTCTTGTCATTTGTTTATACCAATGCAATTAACCTCCAGCACCCAGGTGGCACTGTGGGTTAAACCACAGAGTCTAGGGCTTGCTGATCAGAAGGTCAGCGGTTCGAATCCCTGCCATGGGGTGAGCTCCCGTTGCTCGGTCCCTGCTCCTGCCCACCTAGCAGTTCGAAAGCACGTCAAAGTGCAAGTAGATAAATAGGTACCACTCCGGCGGGAAGGTAAACGGCGTTTCCGTGCGCTGCTCTGGTTCGCCAGAAGCGGCTTGTCATGCTGGCCACATGACCCGGAAGCTGTCTGCGGACAAACGCCGGCTCCCTCGGCCTATAGAGCGAGATGAGCGCCGCAACCCCTTACTCTTTGGCTATACCAATGAGGGAAATGTGGACCTCTTAATGTGTCTGCTAACAGGTGTCTCCCCTCAACTTCTGATTTCGCTGTCAAATCGGGAGAACGGATACGTTTTAAGTTTGTTGTTGTTTTTATTGCGTTTCTATCTTCTTATATGTTGGAGTGAAATGAACTTTATTTAAATAAAAAATAAATAAAAAGTCTCTTCCGAGAGAACTGAGTGTCTTTACTCACCCCTTGAAGCTAAGCAAGCTCAAACGATGTCTCCTTGTTTAAGCAATCGTTTACACCCTTCAAGAGTTAAACATAATTTGGCGTCTCCTTGGCAAATTATGGCATTTTCTCCCCCATTCCCCTCTCATTATATAGCAGCTTTCCTCTGGAAACTCTTTATATATATATATTGTTTTAACTGTTGGAAGTCATCCTGGTTTGTCGAATAGGGTATAAAAGTTTCAGATGGATTTCGTTTTGCTGGGAAGGCAGAGCTGTTATTAGACCAGGATAACTTTAATAAATAAACTCTGGAAGAACCTGGAGTTTCAGCTGCTTCATGAATGGTCAAGGCTGCCTAATTTCAAATGAGCCAAAGTTCTCGTTTTCACGTGGCAGGCTTCCAGGAGAGCCATTTCACACGCTGTTCATGGACCTGCAGACCAGTTCTTGGACCAAATGCAGTGCAAATAGGAAGGTCTGTTCTTGTTGTTTTCAACAAAGTGGAACCCGTAACAATTCTGTCCAGATACTGCATTAAAAGTGGGTACACAAAATTTGCATTTAAATACTGCTTAAATATGGGTCTTATCACAAAAGAAACACTTAAATGTCTATCTCAATGTATGCATTTTATAAACACATTTCATCCTAAAATACAGATATTGATGGATCTTTGGTAGGTTTTCTGAGCCGAGGACTAGCTTCACAAAATTCGGAGATGTGCCAAATCCAGGGGATACAATGGTACCTCAGGTTACAGATGCTTCAGTTTACAGACTCCGCTAACCCAGAAATAACGCTTCAGGTTAAGAACTTTGCTTCAGGATAAGAACAGAAATCGTGCTCTGGCGGCGCAGCGGCAGCGGGAGGCCCCATTAGCTAAAGTGGTGCTTCAGGTTAAGAACAGTTTCAGGTTAAGAACAGACCTCCAGAACGAATTAAGTTCTTAACCCGAGGTACCACTATAATTATGTTCCAATCCATGTATCAGGTCAATTTTCTTTAAAAGTCGACACAACAAAATTCTCCTTCATCTCTAGTCACAACAGAGAATACTACGCTAGACAGACAAATTGCCTGATCTGCTACAAAGGTGCTTCCTGTCTTCATTGGCTAAGTAGAATATTGACTGGCCCAGGTAGTGCACAATCACTGAAGTTCATTCTGGAAAATAAAAAAGCACTTCCAGAAAATTTTGCACAGCCATCTGCCGCCTGGTAGCTATTTTGCTGTCAACTACTGGAAAATAAAAAAGCACTTCCAGAAAATTTTGCACAGCCATCTGCCGCCTGGTAGCTATTTTGCTGTCAACTACATATCACAGATCTGCCCCAGGTGTTGTGGGGCTGACAGATTTTTATTGCTGGGCTTCTATAGTGATTTGGAAACCACTGCTGGAGGAACATCTTGGCAAGGTCAACTAAGTGTCTTCCTAACGTGGGATTATCTGACCTCTTTGGAAGTTCAGTAGATGTATTGCTTTTGCCAACATACCTTCTGAATTCAGCATTCACACATTACACAGCGACCTGGCACCCTTCCTACATGGCCCCAGCACGTGACTGACCGTTTGGATCAGTTGGGAGTAACAATAGAAGATGAGATTTCCAAACCTAGTTCTGGTGTCCCACCAAAATCCAGCTTCATTGGAAGTCTATAAAGTCTAGTGTTAGGAGAGAGGAAGGAAAACTATCCACTATCCATTTTCTCCAAAAGTAATTTTATAAACTTCTTTTGAAGACGGTCTAAGAAGTCATCGCATGTGTGCGGCACATTTTGAAAAAGATAATGCTATTTATTTACTGCACAAAATCCACATGATCCTCTCAGTGGTCCACAGTGCACCTCAGACAGCCTACTAATTCATGCGGTGGCGCACTGGGCTTGCGGAAACTGAACAGAACCTTCTGCTGTCCTCAGAGCCAGGTTCTTAGTGAAGGCCATGAGCATCTGTCTCGGCATATGCTCAGAGCATACATCTTCTTTTCCTTACACCAGAGTTACTTGAGAAGCAGCGTGTAGAAGCATCTCAGGCCTTGGAATCCCACCTAAGACAAGAGCTGGAGTTCTGTTTGTGAGTTGGACTGATGAATCTGGGGTGGTGACCCAGGAGAGGACATTCCCCTGGGGGCCCCTAAATTGTGGAAATCCTTTGCCGCAAAAGAGTACCTGGCACCTTCATTGTACATCTTTTGGTGAATGATAGACACACCGTTTCACCCTGGCTTTTGACTCTTGAGGTGCGTATTTTTAGGACCTGCCTGTTTTTGTAATTCTAAGTTGTAGAAAACTTTTTTTAAAATAAGGTGTAATATCTTGTGTTCATATTAATGTTGTGTTTTAATTGCTGAAACCTGCCCTGGGACCCTAGAGTGAAGGATGGGTTATAAATTGTAGTAGTAAAAATAATAATGCTAATAATTTAACAAATAAATTGTGTGTGGCTTACTTGTAAATAAATGTGGATAGGACCAAACTTCAAAACATGCTGGAAGTATTTTATTTCCAGTGAATGCTAAGATTCTGGGGTAACTGACTGGTACTTCTTTATCAGATAAACCTTTTGTTTTAAAGTTTTGTTAAACTGCAACTTTAAAAAGGATTAAGAGGGTTTACCAAAAGAGACTCGAGTCGCTGTGTTCTGACACACAGAAGGCAAGTGGAGGCCACTATCTTATGGAATTCCCTTCCCCCCAAAAAAACACATCTGGCTTCATCAATGCAGCATTTTAAGAAAGTTTTAATAACTATCTATTTTCCCTGGCTTGCAATTGAAGGTGTTATTGTATAGACTGCTGCAGGAGTTGTTTCTTAAATGGCACTCAGATATGCTCACTCTCGGTTAATTGTATTTATTGTCTCACTTTCTGCTTATATTTTACTAGTTGTTCTGTGATATGATTTTTCACGGTCAGTACACTGGCCTGGTATCTCATTGATGGAGGGCACACATAGACACAACACACACACACACACGTGTGTGTGTGTGTGTATTGGTTCAAGGCAGGGCCGGGTTTAGGTTTGAAGAAGCCCAAAGCTACTGAAGGTAATGGGGCCCTTTCTATGTCCAGCTGTCCTTTGTGGTTCGAGGACCCGATGCCCGCATGCAGGAAACAAAACTCCAGGACACAATAATTTGGGTTAATGGAAGGGAAAAGGCCACAACTTTAGGACCATGTGAGTGGTATTGGCGATGCCCGCATGCAGGAAACAAAACTCCAGGACACAATAATTTGGGTTAATGGAAGGGAAAAGGCCACAACTTTATTGGTTACAGCATGTGAGTGGTATTGGCTTAGGCATTGGGTAAAACAAGCTACAGTAGACTCCCCCCGCAGAGCGTGGAGTCACTCAAGGGTTAACCAGCAGGAGGTGGAGCCTATTGATGCAAAATACAGCTGGAAGCTCCACCCCTGAAGCCACCGGGGGTCGTGCCATGGCCCTAGCCACCAGCAGGGCGTCGGACAGGATCCATGACCGCCGGATTCCTTTACGGAATACCCAGCAGATGGAGGGTTAGGCGATGGCCTTGCCTTCCGATACCCCACTAAACCCAATGCCTAACCGCCAATCTAACAGAGTTGCGACAATTTGCTACGAGGTAGGTGAAAAACCAAGAGGCTGAGCCAATTTGCCAGATGAACAGAAATTCCTACCAGGCCCCTTGTGCAAACAAGGCGAACAACCGAAGTCCATAGCAATGTCCTAAAAGAGAGCCAAACCTAAGGGAGGGTGGGCGGGAGATCCGACGAAGCAGCAACGAACAATGGCGGAAAGTGCTGCCACAGCTGCCCTAGGTGCGGCTAAGCCCCGCCCCTGGGTCAGGCCTATTGGCTGGCTGCTAGGGGTGCGGCGCGGCAGCGGGGACAGGTAAGGCTGGGGGCGAAATGCCCCCTAGGTGATGCGGGAGCCAGTTCCAGCCCACAACCCCCCCCTCCCGGAGGAGGAGAGGCTTTGTCAACAACAAATTGTCACTGTTTTCTTGTATTGAATATACAGTGGTACCTCGACTTACGAATTACTCGACATACGAATTTTTCGACTTACGAATGAAAAAAGTGCCCGCACGCCTACGAATTTTTCGACATCCGAAGGACATCCGTTGGCGGTTTTAGATGGGGTTTACTCGACTTACGAATTTTAGATGCGGTTTACTCGACTTATGAATTTTTCCGAATTTTTCGTTTCCAATGCATTCCTATGGGAAAATCACTTTCTTTGACTTATGAATTTTTTGACCTACGAATGTGCATTCAGAACGGATTAAATTCGTAAGTCGAGGTACCACTGTATGCTATATGGTAATTTATGGACCTAATAGGTACCTAAAGCCATTTGCACATGCTGAATGTAGGCACCCTATACAGGTGAAACTCAAAAAATTAGAATATCGTGGAAAAGTCCATTTATGTAAGCAATTGTTTTCATTAGCTACTGGAGTTTAATATATGAGATAGACTCATGACATGCAAAGCGAGATATGTCAAGCCTTTGCTTGTTATAATTGTGATGATTATGGCGTACAGCTGATGAAAACCCCAAAGTTGAGATTGTTAATTTGGGGTTCTCATCAGCTGTACGCCATAATCATCACAATTATAACAAATAAAGGCTTGACATATCTTGCTTTGCATGTCATGAGTCTATCTCATATATTAGTTTCACCTTTTAAGTTGAATTACTGAAAGAAATGAACCTTTCCACGATATTCTAATTTTTCAAGTTTCACCTGTACATAGAAATGAACAAACCAGTGATATTTTAGGGAGCAGGCTAGCAGGTGGGGCCCATTACTTACATCATAGGAGCCTACACAACACAAAACACTGTTGCTGTATGTAGGTTTTTTTTATCTTATATTTTGGAAATGTACATCCAGTTTTTTTTCCTTTAATTTTTTTTGGGGCCCCCAAGAGAGTGGGGCCCTAAGCTATAGCTTGTTTAGCTTATATGTAAATCCGGCACTGGTTCAAGGTCCCAGGGGATTGAAGACCCATCGTTTCTGCAGCAGAGTCTCAGCAGGGTCCCTGTCCCCAGCATCTTAGGGCTGCACAACCAGCTTGAAAGGAGATCTCTTTAGCCACAGAGGCCTTCTCCTCTCACTCTTTGTGCTGGTTGGAGCCAATCGGAATGACAGAGGTGAGCCAGTCACTGAGGATCGGCTCCTAGGGTCACTCTGGAGAAGGCACACAGGAAGAACACTGGGGGAAGAGTTGCACTGCATGCTCCAAAGCCAAGCATTTAGGAACACTGAAAACCCAAAGTGCTTCCATTTCAAGAGAACGATGTGCAAGTTCTGTTACGTGCCAACGGAATTTCAAGGAAAACACAACTTACGAAGATTATCGCAGCACTCCAAATCATTTGCCCGTGTGCGTGCACACATAATAGTAGATGTAGCTTCAAGGGAACACACAGAGATCTGCAATGAACATTGCAACACATCCCTATTTATTATAATGGTATAATTAGAAGATTGTTGTGTAATCTTAGAGGGTTGTATAATCTCAGAAGGGAGCGTGGCTGTGACTGTCACAAAGGGATCTTGCAATGAAGTGAGGCAGCCAAAGACAAACCTTTTGCAAGGGGGTCAACCTGTTGAGTCAAAGTGTGAAGGTTGGCATGTGAAGTTCCTGTCCTACTGGAGCTGTGGAGAAACTCTGACCAAGATCTGGATTAAACTCCGTGGGTGCTGATGGATGGAGTTAGGACCCAGGGGAGCCACTCCCTTCTTGTGACCTCTTGGAGGGGTGGGTGGGGCTATGGCATCCAAAATAAAGGCTGTTCAGCTGGTGAAGGAGGAGAGCAAGCCCCAGCTGAAGGTCCCATGGGTGGTAGGTAACGTTTCTGAGGAGGCTGGGCAATGCAATCTTGATGGTCTTGGGGGTTAAGTTAGGCAAGGAAGTGCTGAATAATGTTGGGAAGGGGTTGCTCAGGAAACTGGGGTGACACGGCTGGGTGGGATCGTTCGTACAAACACAAGTCGCATGTTCCACCCATAGCCTATTAAGACTTGCAATTAGCGCTTAGTGGCTGAACCCACTGAAGCTCAATATGGGCTTGCCGTTCAGCCATAGAAGAGATTAATGGGGACCGTCTTTTAATCTCATCTGGCATCCCCAGCAGATTAAGGACGGTTTGTTTCACTGTTGGGCTTGTGGATTTCTTGCTCAGCGTAATCTTAGGGAAGCAGCGGATTTATCCCAGGAAAGAACCTAGTAGGAGCCATAAGCCATGAATTACGGATATACATTTGAATTAGCGAAACGGGTGGGGGAGGACGAAGGAGTGGAGGGAGAGCAAAGGCGGAAAGGCTTCTCATTTCCAAGGTACACTTATCAAGCACTAAACGAGGGGGAGGTTTGGGCGAACGCGTTCCTCGTGGCAGCGCATGGGGGCGCAGAGCTGTGCGCACCGCATCGGGGAAGCCGGTTGGAAAACTAAAGCCTTCTCTGAAATCTATGTTCGCACATGTATGTCAACCAGCCGAAGAGAGGGTCGGAGGAGAATTTTGCTCCTTTGCATTTTCAAGCGATCTGACCTAACACACTGTTCCCGGACTTACTCGCAGATAAGAATTATACCGCACACTTCTCCAGATTTTGCAGAGCAGTTTGGCTTGGCTGCAGAATGTGTTCAAAAACGTGCATATTAGGGGAAAGGGACGCGGGTGGCGCTGTGGTCTAGACCACTGAGCCTAGGGCTTGCTGATCGGAAGGTTGGCGGTTCGAATCCTCATGACGGGGTGAGCTCCCATTGCTCGGTCCCTGCTCCTGCCCACCTAGCAGTTTGAAAGCACGTCAAAGTGCAAGTAGATAAATAGGTACTGCTCCGGCGGGAAGGTAAACGGCGTTTCCGTGCACTGCTCTGGTTCGCCAGAAGTGGCTTAGTCATGCTGGCCACATGACCCGGAAGCTGTACGCTGGCTCCCTCAGGAGGTAAAGCGAGATGAGCGCCGCAACCCCAGAGTCGTCCGCAACTGGACCTAACAGTCAGGGTCCCTTTACCTTTACATTAGAATATGTATAATTTAAATGCAATGTTTTGAGGCAGTTAAAAACAACAACAAATACTCCACAGAAAGTTGACCAGAATGGACATGATCGAACACTTGTGGAATTGACAAGGAAGGGGAATAAGCTGATCCGATGTTCACCCCTTCCTGCGGACCAGCACACTGAAGGGATGGAATTCATAGGTGAATGAGGTTTAGTCTATGCAAGCAGCAGACATGGTGGAATCACTGTTGGGTTCTTAGACTATACCACCTTCAACTGCAAGTGGGGGAAACATATAGCCCAGGAATAGTTTTGCTGCATGATTCGTTGCTTGCAAGGATGGCTAAGGATGGGCAAACAAGATTTCAGTTTCTCATTTTTCCAGTCTTAAACTCAGTTCTCCACATTTCCACATCAGTTTCTGAGTAATTTTTAAAGAAGTCCTTGTGAAAATTCACCAGCACTCTAGTGCTTTTTTTAATCCTACCATGCACTTTTAAATGCGCAATTTTGCCTGAGATACACATTTTTGCAAGGATGCTCCCCCCTAATACAATGCAATTTTGCACATTGTTTTTACTAATATATGCATTCCTAGGCAAATTTGGGCCCAATATATGCATTTTCGGGCCCATTACTTGGCTGGAGAATGGTATTGCAAAATTCAGAGATGTGCAAATTTCGCAGGACAGCTGTGTATCAGGTCACTTGTGGTTCTCAAAACTGCAAATAAGGCAGAGCTGCCTTTAAATGTAACCTGATTCAAATTTCTCCCCAATCCCTTGCCTCTACATACCTATGGTCACACATCTCCAAAAACACCTCCATTTATTTTGGATTCAGCTGCCATTTCTCAAGGGTTGGTTCACATTAGCAAGGGAGTCCTTCAACATTTGATCCCTGGCAGCTGAATATGTGAATGGGATCCTTTGAAGAGCACGGTGCCTATGAAAGATAAGAAACCCCCTCTTAGCTGATTGTATCTGTGATAGGCCACCCAGACATGGGAGCATCATACGAAGTTGCAATCATCAAGTGATGGGCTGCCACCACCTTCTCGAACACCCGGTCCCAAAAGGGGATATTATCCACCCACAGATAGTTGTATGACAAATCTGGGACAACAGAGGTCCTCTTAAGGTTTCAATACACCACGATCTCCTTCAGGGCAGACAGTATCTTCCCTTCCTCCAACAAGGGAGACATCACACCCTAGACCCACCCAGTCAACCCCCTTCATTGTTCAGTCGTTCAGTCGTGTCCTACTCTTCGTGACCCCATGGACCAGAGCACGCCAGGCACTCCTGTCTTCCACTGCCTCCTGCAGTTTGGTCAGACTCATGTTGGTAGCTTCAAGAACACTGTCCAACCATCTCGTCCTCTGTCGTCCCCCTTCTCCTTGTGCCCTCAATCTTTCCCAACATCAGGGTCTTTTCCAGGGAGTCTTCTCTTCTCATGAGGTGGCCAAAGTATTGGAGCCTCAGCTTCAGGATCTGTCCTTCCAGTGAGCACTCAGGGCTGATTTCCTTCAGAATGGATAGGTTTGATCTTCTTGCAGTCCATGGGACTCTCAAGAGTCTCCTCCAGCACCATAATTCAAAAGCATCAATTCTTCGGCGATCAGCCTTCTTTATGGTCCAGCTCTCACTTCCATACATTACTACTGGGAAAACCATAGCTTTAACTATACGGACCTTTGTCGGCAAGGTGATGTCTCTGCTTTTTAAGATGCTGTCTAGGTTTGTCATTGCTTTTCTCCCAAGAAGCAGGTGTCTTTTAATTTCGTGACTGCTGTCACCATCTGCAGTGATCATGGAACCCAAGAAAGTAAAATCTCTCACTGCCTCCATTTCTTCCCCTTCTATTTGCCAGGAGGTGATGGGACCAGTGGCCATGATCTTAGTTTTTTTTGATGTTGAGCTTCAGACTTGCAAGGGGCAAGGGAGCAGCTGGTCTACACACTTCTCTAGACAGCTTGGACACATTCTCAGGCTGCAATAATTGAAACTGATCCAGTACAGATGGAAAGGGACACGGGTGGCGCTGTGGTCTAATCCACTGAGCCTCTTGGGCTTGCCGATTGGAAGGTCGGCGGCTCGAATCCCTGCGACGGTGGTGAGTTCCCGTTGCTCGGTCCCTGCTCCTGCCAAACAGGACTGTGCCAGCCCTTTCATTAAAAGAAGTCAGATCCCAAAAGCCTGTTGGAAGTCTTAACCTGCTAGCAGAAGGAGAACATAGAGGGAGCCAGTCTAGCTTCTCTAGCGAGGGAGTTCCAGAGTCTGGGAACAGCCACCCTCGGAGTCTGCCAGTTCGAAAGCACGCCAAAGTGCAAGTAGATAAATAGGTACCGCTCCGGTGGGAAGGTAAACGGCGTTTCCGTGCGCTGCTCTGGTTTCGCCAGAAGCGGCTTAGTCATGCTGGCCACATGACCTGGAAAAACTATCTGCTGACAAATGCCAGCTCCCTTGGCCAGTAAAGCGAGATGAGCGCCGCAACCCCAGAGTCACCTGCGACTGGACTTAACTGTCAGGGGTCCTTTACCTTTACCTTTTTTTTTTTAACAGATGGAACAGGCAGTGCTCTGGGAGTTTCCATTGGACTGACTCCAACTGTGGTGTTCAACTCTGTCCATATCTGAGCAATCTTGTTCCTAAAGTGCTTTGCAAAATGTTTACACTCTCTTGAACATCACAAGGGCCTACCGCAAGCAGGATCTGAGCACGGGAGCCCTCTCCCCTCCTGGGGTTTCCAGAAACTGGCATTTGGAAGCCTTAGTGCCTACGACCATGGAGGCAGAGCATAGCCATTATGGCTACTGGCCATTGATAGCTTTCTCCTCCGTCTCTGAGGATGGGCTCTGTCAATGGGTCCTCCTATTTGAGGTTGCTGTGTTCAGACCAAGTGAAAGATACTCGGAGTCCAGTGTGACTTTCATGCTCTTTATTCAGCTCATAGTAGTGAGGAATGTAGTTCCCCCAAAACGTTTGCTTTATATACACTATTTACACAATGGGCCCCATGTGATTGGCTAATTCCGGGATACTCCTGTATGCCAATCAGAGTGCGGATTCACTTCCACCTGGAGCTGGATTGGGTGGCTCCTGCAGACCAATCAGACTGCTGCAATCTCAATCCTATTGTTCTGGGACCAATCAGACTGCTGCAATCTCAATCCTATTGTTCTGGGACCAGTCAGACTGCTGCAATCTCAATCCTATTGTTCTAGGACCAATCAGACTGCTGCATTTTGGATCCTATTCAACTCAGTACATAACACCAAGTCTTACCACAAGCGCTTAAACCCCATCCTGCCTTCCAGTATTGATGTTATCCCTTCCCATTTATTCTTCCCTGTTAACATTCCGATTGGAAGCTCCCTGGGGCAGAGACTTGCATTTTATTTATTGCTTTGCAATTTGTTATTCTTGCCTCACCCATGCCTCCATGCATATTGACGGTGCTGCACAACAATAGCAAGAACAGTAATTAGAACAGTAACAACAACAATTGTAACTTGTCTGTTTCCAGAAACAACAAACATATGAATTTGGTGTTCCATGCCACCAATAAGGAATTAAACGTTTGATCTGGCAAGGAACCTACACACACCTTAAGAGTTTCTGTGCTTCCTATCAGACCCCTGGTCACTGTCAAAAAAAATTGTGTGTGCGTGTGAGCCTCACTTGCACTCTCCTTGAAGTACAAACACACCAGAGCTGTCAACCTTCCTTTTTTGCAGTGGGAAACGGACATAGCTGTCAACTTTCCCTTTTTTTTGCAATGGGAAACGGCGCTGGAATAAGGGCATTTCCCGCAAAAAAGGGAAAGTTGACAGCTATCACACACACACACACACACACACACACCATATTTAAGGCAAGTGTCATGTCTGCTTGTTTGGTAGCAGTGAATTTTCTCTGTGTTTATCCCCCAGAGGGGTTGTTTTGTGGCTTTATTGACTAAATAACGGTATTGATTTCTTAAGAGCTTTCCCCACTTCCTTTCAATGGGAGATATCGTTACGTCTCTCCCTCCTCATCTCTGGACACTGGGTGAGAAGTTCTTTTTAGTGACACCATAAATTTCCATCTCGGCTTTGTAAACAAGTGTTGTGGTGTCCACGGGGGTTAATTTGGTCATGTTAAATGTTCTGGATGATTCCTCCTGGGAGAGTAGACTGTGGCTCCCAAGAAAAAGCTGCTTGAAGAGAAGGCAACCTCCTCCTCTCACACTTTCTCTATGGTTACACCATCAACCCTGACATCATTTGTGCAAACTGCTGGAAATAAATTAGCCAGGAAACCAGTTCCCCATCCTTTAGGGAGGAGGAAATTGATTCCCCACCTCCTGTTCCACTATTCTTATTATTTTTTGTCCGGGTGGTCCAGTCAGGATTGGGTTCCCTTTCTTCTGGATCCTACATCCACATTACTTTGTTTATTTGGGGACTGAATTCCCCTTTCCCCCATTCCTCCCAAAGGAGCCAAGGGGGAGGCAAACAATCATGCAGCAAAGCAAAGCAATTAAAAAGAAAATTAAAACAATTAAGAACCGAATGTCGGAAGATTCAGAACAGATCAAAGAAAACCCTTCTTTGTGCAGTTAAACCATGAAACTCCCTGCCACAGGAGGCAGTGACGGCCACCAACCTCAATGGCTCTAAAGGCAGATGAGGGAGATTCATGGAGGGGTAGGCTATTGATGGCTACTAGCCAGGATGGCTGTGCTCTACCTCCACAGCAAATAGGGACGCGGGTGGCACTGTGGTCTAAACCACTGAGCATCTTGGGCTTGCCAATCAGAAGGTTGCCGGTTCGAATCTCCACGATGGCGTGAGCTCTCGTTGCTCTGTCCTAGCTTCTGTCAACCTAGCAGTTCGAAAACACGCCAGTGCAAGTAGATAAATAGGTACCACTGCAGCGGAAAGGTAAACGGCGTTTCCGTACGCTCTGGTTTCTGTCTGGAGCCAGCATGGTGTAGTGTTTAAGGGGAGTGGACTTGTAATCTGGTGAACCGGGTTCGCGTCTCCGCTCCTCCACATGCAGCTGCTGGGTGACCTTGGGCTAGTCACACTTCTCTGAAGTCTCTCAGCCCCACTCACCTCACAGAGTGTTTGTTGTGGGGGAGGAAGGGAAAGGAGGTGGTTAGCCATTTGAGACTCCTTAAGGGGAGTGAATTAAGGGGACGCGGGTGGCGCTGTGGGTTAAACCACTGAACCTAGGGCTTGCCGATCAGAAGGTCGTCGGTTCGAATCCCTGCGACGGGGTGAGCTCCCGTTGCTCGGTCCCAGCTCCTGCCCACCTAGCAGTTCAAAAGCACATCAAAGTGCAAGTAGATAAATAGGTACCGCTCCGCGGGAAGGTAAACGGCGTTTCCGTGCGCTGCTCTGGTTCGCCAGAAGCGGCTTAGTCATGCTGGCCACATGACCCGGAAGCTGTACGCCGGCTCCCTCGGCCAGTAACACGAGATGAGCGCCGCAACCCCAGAGTTGGACACGACTGGACCTAATGGCCAGGGGTCCCTTTACCTTTTTAAGGGGCGTGAAAGGTGGGGTATCAAGTCCAAACTCCTCCTCCTCCTCTTCTTCTTTGGTGTCCTGTTGCGCCAGAAGCAGTTTAGTCATACTGGCCACATGACCCAGAAAGCTGTCTGTGGACAAACGCCGGCTCCCTTGGCCTGCAAAGCGAGATGAGTGCTGCAACCCCATAGTTGCCTTTGACTGGACTTAACCATCCAGGGGTCCTTTACCCTTTTACTTACTTTTACCTGCACGGATGTATGTCGAGAAGAATGCTTCTAAATGCTGGTTGCTGGAAGCCACCGGAGGGGAGAGTTGCTCTTGTGCTCAGGTCCTCCTTTGCTGATTTCCCACAGGCACCGGGTTGGCCACAGTGAGAACAGGATCCTGGACTAGGTGGGCCATTGGCCCGTTCCAACAGGTTACATTTTAAGCTCCTATGTTCTTATGGTTAGGACACTCTGCCCTGAATCAAGATCTCAAGATCAGGAGATGGTTGTCGCCTCCTGTCCTCTGAATGTGTGAACACTTTTGTCCTGTTTCATAGCGGTCGCTCTGACCACCCAATCACAAGAATGGGGGGGGGGCCCTGAATAAGTGCATTTTCTCTCTCTCTCTCTCTCTCTCTCTCTCTCACACACACACACACACACACACCCTGAGTCCCCAAACCAAAACAGCCTGTTTTTCCTTTAAAAAAAAATAAAATCAAACAATCCCCATCTTCCTTTGAAGGGGCCAATAAAACAAAAACAAAAACAACAACAGCCCAGTACATTTCCCCCCCCTTTTTTCTATTAACTGGCAATTGAACCAAAAAAGAGAAGAAAAAAATCTTTCGCTTTCGCCACTTTAGCCGCAGTAAATAGAGACTGACAGTTTATTTCCGACCTCCTGGTTTTAGAGTGCGGGGACAGGCGCACGCAGACGCACACACAGAACGCTGAGCGTAAACAAGCCCCCAACGTTTGAAATAAATACTTATGGGCCCAATGACAGACAGGGCAGAACACAGCCAGCTCTCCGTAGCAATCTTTCTGAGCTGTCACACTCTCTGATCGGTCTTTCCCCCCCCCTTTTTTTTTAAACACAAACACAGCTGATTTCTTATCAAATGTAAAAAACCTAGGCGGCACTTTCTTAAATGGTTACCGCGAGCATGAAATTGACATTGTGAATCATATATGACACTGCCTTGTCTACTTTGTAATTGATCTGTGCTTAGGAAAAACAGACAGAGCTTGTACATCTTCAGTTCCAATCACCTGCCTCCTCTTCTCTCTCTCTCTCTCTCTCTCTCTCTCTCTCTCTCTCTCTCTCTCTCTCTCCCCTTCTTCCTTCCCTGTAGCGCATACCAAATTTCCAAAGAATTTACTCAGGACCTCAAGTGACAGCAAATTGTTATAAACTGTAAGGGCAATGTTTTTTTTAAATATATATATATTTGGTTCTTTTTAAAAAAGGAAGATTAAAAGGGTTCCATTTGTTTGAAGAAAAGGTTTTTAAAACGTGCTAATCCTCCGAGGTGTCACTTTTAATGTTGATGAATTCATTATTATGCATTTCAGACGGTTGTAATTGGTTAATCCAGAAATTTTCTCCCTTAGGGAAGAAAGCGGGGGGGGTGGTAGTTGGAATTAAGAAAGGAAAAAGGATGGGATGCAAGGCAAATCAAAGAGGTATTTTCTTTTTCTTTTTGCTGCTGAAGACGGCACCTGTGCCACCCTGAGCTTGGCAGTCCAATAAAACAAAACGAAAGGGAGATTGGCATTTTAACAGGATCCCATTTGGTTCGGTTAACTGAGTGCCATTTGGAAACCAGCGTTGTCCATCATGGAATGAAAGAAGGACCCAGCGGACAGGGGGAAGGAACCTCCCTGGGAAATCAGGAACCATTCATCTGTTTCCCCATCATACAGTATAAGAATCAGTCTGTCCATCTGATTATTCATTGGAGGGGGGTGGCAGCAACCATTTAAGCCATGGGTAGGCAAACTAAGGCCCAGGGGCTGGATCTGGCCCAATCGCCTTCTAAATCAGGCCCGCAGATGGTCCCGGAATCAGGTGAATCTCGAAAAATCAGAATATCATGGCAAAGTCCATTTATGTAAGCAATTGTTTTCATTAGCTACTGGAGTTTAATATATGAGATAGACTCATGACATGCAAAGCGAGATATGTCAAGCCTTTGCTTGTTATAATTGTGATGATTATGGCGCACAGCTGATGAAAACCCCAAAGTTGAAATTGTTAATTTGGGGTTCTCATCAGCTGTACGCCATAATCATCACAATTATAACAAATAAAGGCTTGACATATCTCGCTTTGCATGTCATGAGTCTATCTCATATATTAGTTTCACCTTTTAAGTTGAATTACTGAAAGAAATGAACCTTTCCACGATATTCTAATTTTTCGAGTTTCACCTACATGAGTAGAATGTGTCCTTTTATTTAAAATGCACCTCTGGGTTATTTGTGGGGCCTGCCTGGTGTTTTTACATGAGTAGAATGTGTGCTTTTATTTAAAATGCACCTCTGGGTTATTTGTGGGGCATAGGAATTCGTTCACCCCCCCAAAAAAATATAGTCTGGCCCCCCACAAGGTCTGAGGGACAGTGGACCGGCCCCCTGCTGAAAAAGTTTGCTGACCCCTGAAATTTTAAGCAGACCTTGCAACTGTGTCATTTTAACCAAGACATCTGCCGCCCTGGATTCTGATTCTGTCCCGGGATTTCAGCTGAGGGGGACCACGCTCCTTTGGTTCCACACCTTAGTGGCTGACCGCCACCTACCGCCACACAAACACAGGCAGGACCACAGCTCTCTGAAGTACAGTGGTACCTCGGGTTACGGACGCTTCAGGTTACAGACTCCGCTCACCCAGAAATAGTAACTCGGGTTAAGAACTTTGCTTCAGGATGAGAACGGAAATCACGCAGCAGCGGGAGGCCCCATTAGCTAAAGTGGTACCTCAGGTTAAGAACAGTTTCAGGTTAAGAACGGACCTCCAGAACAAATTAAGTTCTTAACCCGAGTTACCACTGTACAGCGCCGCTTCTGGAAGTATCTCACTGCAGCCCCAGACCCTCCAAGTGTCCCTATTTTCCAGGGACTTTCCTGGATTTAGAGAAGCAGTCCAGTTTCTGATTTCATCCTGGAATGTCCTTTCCCCCCTTAGGATGTCCCTAATTTCATCAGAGATCTGTTGGAGGGTATGCAACTCTCCTAGCCAAGGCGATAAGTAACTATACAACCTTTAGAAGACTGAAGGCAGCCCTGTTAATAATAATAATAATAATAATAATAATAATAATAATAATAATAATTTGTACCCCGCCCATCTGGCTGGATTTCCCCAGCCACTCTGGGCGGCTTCCAACAAAAATCAAATACATTAAAATATCACAGATTAAAAACTTCCCTAAACAGGGCTGCCTTCAGGTATTTTCTGAATGTCAAGTAGTTGCTTATCTCTTTGACCTCTGATGGGAGGGCGTTCCACAGGGCGGGTGCCACTACCGAGAAGGCCCTCTGCCTGGTTCCCTGTAGCTTTGCTTCTCGCAGTGAGGGAACCACCAGAAGGCCCTCGGAGCTGGACCTCAGTGTCTGGGCTGAACGATGGGGGTGGAGACGCTCCTTCAGGTATACAGGACCGAGGCCGTTTAGGGCTTTAAAGGTCAGCACCAACACTTTGAATTGTGCTTGGAAATGTTTTTATGGGAAGGTTTTTAATGTTTCATGTTTTATTATGTTTTTAGATATGTTGGAAGCCATTCAGAGTGGCTGGTGCAACAGAGTTAGATGATATTATTATTATTATTATTATTATTATTAGTAGTAGTAGTAGTAGTAGTATTGAATAGGACATTCTTATTTTCAACAAAGAAATGTTGGGGGTTATGTAACCCTCTTTGTGTTTGTGTGTGGGCGTGTGAGTTGCCTCCCAGTACATTTCCGGGCACAATTCAAAGTGTTGGTGCTGACCTTGAAAGCCCTAAACGGCCTCGGCCCAGTAGACCTGAAGGAGCGTCTCTCCTCTGGACACCGGGTGTCCATCTCCTGAGGGCCTTCTGGCGGTTCCCTCCCTGCGAGAAGTGAAGTTACAGGAAACCAGGCAGAGGGCCACGTTGGAGAATGCTGGGGCAAACCTATAGCAAGCAAGAAACAGCTAGCCGGTCTTGCGTTTTTATTTTTCTTCGAGAGGAGAACACACATCGCGGGCTGCCAATGGCGGAAGTTTGAATGTAAATGTTACATCACTCCCGATTTACATAACGGCCCAGTTGCCATGACACCACACGCATAAAAATCAATCAATAAATAAGTGGAATTGGTGTCAATGGAAATTTTGCAAAGCACGACCCATTCATTTGGGAAGGCCAGTTTCCATTTGCTCTCGTGTGATGTTTCTCCCTTCTCTCTCTCTCTCTCTCTCTCTCTCTTTAAAAAGCTTTGCCTGGGTGGGGGCGATGCATATTGAATGCCAGCTCGTAATATGCCCGTGTTGATTTCATTCAGGAATCAGAATGGTAATAAGGAATGTTTATTCTTTTATCAGATTGATGGAGATCTCCCGCCTCTTCGAGGAAGGCCCTTTTCTCAGGTGCGTCTGCCGCAAACACCCAAAGGAGGGGCGGGTTTTGTAATCCAGTGGGAAAAATCCGTTGGGGGGGGGGAGAGATCTCAGAAGCATCATGTCCATTATCTCAAAAGGCGGGAGGTCAGTTTCATGAATGAATCATAATTTGTCTAGGGTATTTCATATCTGTGGATAATAAGATGGATGTGATCTAATGTTCAGTGTGGCTTTTGCATGTCAGGGGGCGGTCTGATCCAGCTATCATGTAGTTGGAGGCAGAAGGGGGGGGGCAAAGAGACAGCTCCCAGGCAGCTGGTTGATCAGTGATAGTCAGGCCTTTATCTTAAAGGTAAAGGTAAAGGGAACCCTGACCTTTAGGTCCAGTTGTGTCCAACTCTGGGGTTGCGGCGCTCATCTCGCTTTACTGGCCGAGGGAGCCGGCGTACAGCTTCCGGGTCATGTGGCCAGCATGACTAAGCCGCTTCTGGCAAACCAGAGCAGTGCACGGAAACGCCGTTTACCTTCCCGCCAGAGAGGTACCTATTTATCTACTTGCACTTTGACGTGCTTTCGAACTGCTAGGTTGGCAGGAGCAGGGACCAAGCAACGGGAGCTCACCCCGTCACAGGGATTCGAACTGCCAACCTTCTGATTGGCAAGCCCTAGGCTCTGTGGTTTAACCCACAGTGCCACCCGCGTCTTACGAAGTGTCAGATTGGTGCAAGGTAGTCTTCTTCAGTGAGAGACACCACCCCATCACCTGTGTTGCAGTAAGATGCTAGTCCAGTTCGCTTTTGTACGTGTAGCAGGAAGAGACGCCATCTTGACCTTTGCCTCAGGCAGCGAAATGACTTGGGCCAGTCCTGTTTGTAACCATGCAGCTCACAGAACCATAGAGTTGGAAGGGACCCCAAGAGTCATCTAGTCCAACCCCAGCAATGCAGGAAACTCAGCTAAAGCATCCATGGCGGATGGCCACCCAAGCTCTGCTTAAAAACCTCCAAGGAAGGAGAGCCCACCACCTCCCGAGGGAAATCGTTCCACTGTCAAACAGCTCTTACCGTCAGAAAGTTCTTTTTGATGTTTAGTCAGAATCTCCTTTCTTGTTAGTTGAAGCCATTGGCTCGGATCCTATCCTCCAGAGCAGGAGAAAACAAACTCGCTCCCTCTTCCATGTGACAGCCCTTGAGATGTTTGAAGATGGCCATCATATCTCCTGTCTCCTCTTTTCCAGGCTAAACGTACCCAGCTCTTTCAACTGCTCCTCACATGGCTTGGTGTCCAGACCCTTGATCGTCTTGGTCTCCCTCGTCTCCACGCCATCCAGCTTGTCAACACCCTTCTTAAATTGTGGTGCCCAGAACTGGTGCCCAGTTGTGGCCCTAAGGACCACCTTCTTCTACATCGGCCTCCCTCCATGCTTCGATCGGGATGCTGGACTAGAAATGCCATTGGCTTGATCAAGCAGGTACTTCTTACGTTCCTTTGTTGATGAAACGATTAATAAGCTGCTTTTCTTCCCTTACTCTGACAATATTAGTCCATGCTATCCTTTGAACCTCATTTGTATTATTACTTTTCCAGTGGAAATGGATTGGGGACCTTTGGTTTGGCAAAAAGAAATCTTTTAAATAAACCTACAAACTCAAGGCCTATGGCCGGTGGGCTAAATTCCTGGAGGATCCGTTCCATTTCTCTGTCTTTCCAGCAGCCAGTGGAAGGTTAGACTCAACCCAGGAGAAACATTGTCGGACTGAGGTGCCCCTGGCCAGCATTCCGCCTCTCTCGGAATGAGTAGGTGGAAGAGGGGTGGGTGGGTTGGAAATCAAAACTTTAAGGTATATGAACTGTGAAATTAAATCGAAATACTCAAATAAGGAATCACATAACAACATAAGCAAAGATGTTTACCAGGGCTTGAAGTTAAATACAGATTTTTTCATAAAACCCAAACACGGAATGCAATAAAGTTCTGTGGAATGTTAAATATAATTTACAATTGGGGGGCAGTGAGATGGGGGCCGGCGGGGAGGGGAAAAAATATATATGTTCCCAGCTGTCATAAACCATCTTTTTGTGGTGTCATTTGCCCAGGAAAAAAAAAACAAGCAAGCAAGCAAATTGGTATTTTGTCATTTCTCTCGCCCTAAGCAACCTTGGTCAAATCTGTCCCGAGCATTTAAAAGTGTGCCTCGTGTCTGCCAAATGAGAGCTAATTAACAGAGTGGTTAGAAATATGAGGGACTCCAGGAGTGACCTGTCTCCTTAGGGTGGGGAGAATCACTGGGTAGAACCACCTGCATCAGACAGTCCATGTTCAGGGGCAGAACAAGAGAAGAGGACCCTTGTACTCTTTCCCTGCTTGGGGGCTTCCCAGAGACATCTGGTTGGCCACCATCAAAACAGGAAGCTGGACTAGATGCCCCCCCCCTTTGGAATGGTCCACCTTTAGGCCTCCTCCCATGTTCTTAGTTGCTGGAGGAGAGACAGCAAGAGGCAGGTTGGCCTTCACACCTTGCTTGTGGGCTTCCTTGAGACATCTGGTTGACCTCTGAGAGGTTTCATCTTCTTCATATTGTTACAAAAGTTGGGTGCCTCCCCCTCTCTCTTTCGAACGGTGGCAAGAGTCCATGGGGTTACAGGCACTGTTCTCCTTTGGAGAATCAAGACAGGACATAGACTTTAAGAATTATGGTTTATCCATCTATTAGCACCTTCAGTCTGCAAGGAGCGAGTCCAGATCTTACAGCATGGTCCTTTCTAGAGGGGCTTGTCCCTCACAGCAGAGCAGCCCTGGAGTCCAAGGCATCTCTCCCAGCCAGCCTTCAGCCAGCCTGCCCAAGATGGATCCCAGTCTTTCTTCTTCCTTCTCTTCCTCCCAGGTCACCTTGCCCAAAGCCTCTTTTTTCCTGTCACCTCACACCCAGTTACCCTGACAGCCTTCCAACCCCCCAGTCTCTGTTCACACCTCAGGACAAGGGGGGCAGAGTTCTCTTCCACTGCCAATGGCTCTCAATGGCCCCGTATTGTGTCTTAAAGGCCCTAGCTTGGCCAGGTCATTTTGTATAGGCTAGCGCAGCAATTCCTCTGTAATTGTAGTTCTCCCTTAACATCCCAAATGATCAAAATCTTACCATTTATTAATTTCTAGGTTTGGGGGGGGGTCTCTCTCCAAATTTATAACAGTATGTTCTAACCCAGAGATGGGGAACCTGGTGCCCTATCATCGGACTCCAGCTCCCATCAGCCCCATGGCTGGTGGTCAAGGGATGGTGGGAGTTGTAGCCCAACAACATTCACAGGTTCCCTAGTCCTTTCATAGGATGGGGGGGTGTTATATCCAAGTATCAAAAGAAGGGAAGGCATACTCAGTCTTTGGAGGGCTCTCTCAAAGTATTCTTGAGAGTTACTCCTTCTGGTATGTGTGTTTGTTTGTGTGTGAGGGCCTAAGGAAGGGGTGCAGAACCTTTGGCCAGTGTGGTGTAGTGGTTAAGAGTGGTAGACTCCTAATCTGGTGAACCGGGTTCGCGTCTCCACTCTTCCACATGTAGCTGCTGGGTGACCTTGGGCTAGTCACACTTCTCTGAAGTCTCTCAGCCCCACTCACCTCACAGAGTGTTTGTTGTGGGGGAGGAAGGGAAAGGAGAATGTTAGCTGCTTTGAGACTCCTTCAGGTAGGGAAAAGCGGGATATCAAATCCAAACTCTTCTTCTCTCCAAATATTGTTGGACTCCATTGCCCACCGTCTCTGAGCATTGGCCATGCTGTCTGGCGATGATGGGAGTTGGAGTCCAAAAATATTTGGAGGGTGTTATGTACTGAGATGAATCCTAGAACAATAGGATCCAGAATGCAGCAGTCTGGTTGGTCTGAGAACAATAGGGTCCAGGATGCAGCAGTCTGATTGGTCTGCAGCAGCCACCCAATCCAGCTCCAGGTGGAAGTGAATCAGCGACCTGATTGGCCCTGCAAGAGCAGCCAACCAGGCTCCTGGAGGAAGTGAATCCGCAACTTGATTGGCCTACCAGGAGTAGCCCGGAATTAGCCAATCACGTGGGGCCCATTGTGTAAATAATGTATATATAGCAGACGTTTTGGGGAAAGACTCATTCCTTGCTACTATGAGCTGAATAAAGAGCATGAAATTCACACTTGACTCCGAGTATATTTCAGAGGGACACCACTTTCCCACCCCTGACTTAAGGAGAAGTTCCTTCCTGCAGCCCTGATGCCTTATCACATAGGGTAACGGTACACATAGCTGGCAGGGGACTCTCAGCACTAGCTCCAGGAGCCCCCGGCCTCTTCCTACAACTTTGCAAAAGTCCTAGGATCCCCATAGATCTATGAGCCACACATAGGAATTCGGATCTGCAGAGGTTCCCATACTGGAGTCGAGAGATGCAGATCCTGCATGAGAGCCACCAGCTGCCTAGGAACAATGGAGGGAATGTCGGGCCAATTGCACCAGCCAAGGAAACACATTAACACCAATAGGCTAGAGAGAACCACGTGACATCCCTGCAGAAAGGTTTCTGGGTATTATTATTAATAATAATAATAATAATTATGATAAAATTTATATACTGCTTTTGTCAGAAGACCAAATGGCAGTTTACAGCATACAATACAAATGTCACTACAGTGGTATCTCGGGTTGCGGACACGATCTGTTCTGGGGTGCCGTTCGCACCCCGAAAAGTCCGCAACCCGAGCAACGATATCGCGCAGGCGTGGAAGCACGACCTGCGCAGAATGTGCAGAGTGCTTCTGCGACTACGTGCACACGGCGAAACCCAGAAGTAAACACTTCCAGGTTTGCCTCGTTCATAACCCGCACTGTTCGCAACCCGCAGCGAACGCAACACGAGGTACGACTGTATATAGCATGACATCTATGCCCAAAAGAAATCAAAACAATTACAGTGGAACCTCGGTTGTCGAACGTAATCCGTTCCGGAAGACCGTTCGACTTCCAAAACATTCGACACCCGAGGCGTGATGGGCAGTCGGCAAATGCCATTGAGAAAATGGAGAAACGTGTCTCGGAAGCCGTTTGACGGAAGCATTCACTTACTTCCGGGTTTTTGGCGTCTGGGTTCCGAATCGTTCGGCTTCCTAGATGCTCAAAAACTGAGGTTCCGCTGGATATGCATATAATTATAATGCTAAGAATACAGATTCTCGTAGCAGCAACAGCATAAAAAATAAGGGCAGAGAAAATCAACCGCAGGGCATCTAAAATACAAAAAACAGTGCACTAATATAAACTCTTCTCTCAAAGGTAGCTCTTCATTCTGGACCACCCACAGAAAATGACAGACCTTCCCAGCTCTCACCTGGCAGCTTTCCCCTCCTCTATCCCCTCCTTTGCTCCCCTGCCTCTCTGTCAGGGTCTTTCTCTCTTCTGTCTGGGTGTGGCCCCCTGCCCCCAGTAGCAGCCCAGAAGGAACGACACCAAAGGGCTGATTTCCTGTGCTGCCTCTCCTTTGCGGAGACCCCCCCCTCCCACCAGCTTCTCCGCTTTGGGGATTTAGATGTTCCTAATCGCCTGCCTTTAAGGCACTTCCCTGCCACTAAGAATCACCTTAAGTAGCTCCTTACGACTTCCACCGAGCCACATCTTTCCATCAGCGAGGATAGCGTTCAAATAGCTCTAATTGTCCTCCTGGACGTTTCCGGTCCCTGAACTGTACAATTTCATCCGAGGCGACTGCAGGGGAGATTATTCCTTGACAACTCCCTCTGCTCTCTCCCTCTCCTGCCTCGCCCGCGATCCGGGCACCCCTGACACGCGCACCCTGAGATGACAAGCTTGGAGGAAGGCAATCTGGATGTCACAGCCTCTGGCTTCGGTGTCACGGCTGGTGTCCTTGTGGTAGCTGCAGAGATATTCATTAAGAGACACTCATCAAGCCGGAGCTCATTTGCGGAATTGCCTTTGGATGGTGGAAGTCAAGGCGGTGGATGCGGCCGACATTTCCTGTTCTCTAAAAGGCGTTTGACGGACAAGCAGCCGGCCTGGTTAACGCCATCTTCACTTGGTGTCTGGTGTCTGTGAGCCGGATTCACATGCTACATTTATCTGGATATTATTAATTAAAAATCATGTTGATTCCCACTGTCCCCCCTCCAGTTGATATGCCCAGAGAGGCTAAGGAAGAAACAACGGCGTTTGCCGCAAAATGACAACAATTCCAGTCGTTGACATAACAAAATAATTAACAGAAACGGGCGTTTGACATGACCGAGAGGATGCAGTGACTGCCCTACAAGCGAAGGCTGCAGCTTTTGAGGTCATTTAGAGAAGACGCGACATGACCGAAGTCTACAAAATCATGCTTGTCATGGAGAAAGTGGATGGATAAAAGTTTCCCTCCCTCTCTCGTAACGCTAGGACTGGTGGATGTCCAGTGAAGCCGAAGCCTGGAAGATATAATAATAATTTGAATAATAGTAATTTATTATTTATACCCCGCCCATCTGGCTGGGTTTCCCCAGCCACTCTGGGCAGCTTCCAACAAAAGATTAAAAATACATTAAAACATCAGTCATTAAAAACTTCCCTAAACAGGACCGCCTTCAGATGTCTTCTAATTGCTTATTTCCTTGACATCTGATCGGAGGGTGTTCCACAGGGTGGGTGCCACCACTGAGAAGGCCCTCTGCCTGGTTCCCTGTAACTTGGCTTCTCACAGTGAGGGAACCGCCAGAAGGCCCTCGGCGCTGGACCTCAGTGCCTGGGCTGAATGATGGGGGTGGAGATGCTCCTTCAGGTATCCTGGCCCGAGGCCGTTTAGGGCTTTCAAGGTCAGCACCAACACTTTGAATTGTGCCCGGAAACGTAATCACAGATTAAAAACTTCCCTAAACACGGCTGCCTTCAGGTATTTTCTAAATTTCTAAATAATTTGAAAACAAATTATGCTACCAATAGATCATTCATTTGAGTGGGCATGTATAGAATTGCAGACTTTCTCTCTCTCTCTCTCTCTCTCTCTCTCTCTCTCTCTCTCTCTCTCTCTCTCACACACACACACACACACACACACACACACACACTCCTATCAATGGGGACATCTCTTTTCTCATCCTTTCCCCAAAACTGCATCCTGCCCCTTTCGGGTATTTTATGTATTGTATTTTTTTATTTTTTATTGCATTCACTGATGCTGTTTTTTGGTGGTTTGTTCTGGTTATTTTACTGAACACCATTAGATATTTTTGAATATTAAGCCGTAACAATAGTAACAAGACATTGTTTAGAAATTAACAAATGCAATTTATATCCAGCCTTTCTTCACGTGTCATCCCAAGGAGGGGTCACAACAGTAGCATTTCTGTATTTATATAATTAATTATACAATAATAAGAAATACAGTGTAATATATCCTACACAATATAATAGATATTTAATATATTATTAATAATACTATTAATATTATTCACGATCTGTTCTTGCTGTAATTGCTATTTCAGCTGTATGGTGAAAATGCAACTATTTACACCTGAGATATATGCGTTTTAGTGCCCACCCTATTCTTCGGCTTATAAATTGTTCCCCCTAATTTTAACATGGTTGCAACCTGCCTGGGGGCAGGAGTGGGTGGACCTGATGGTGAAGGGGCAGGTAAAATTTTTTAAAAAAATCAAGTAAAATGGTAAAGGTCCAACTCTGGGGCTGCGGCACTCATCTCGCGTTACTGGCCAAGGGAGCCGGCGTACAGCTTCCGGGTCATGTAGCCAGCATGACAAAGCTGCTTCTGGCGAACCAGAGCAACGCACGGAAACGCTGTTTACCTTCCTGCTGGAGTGGTACCTATTTATCTACTTGCACTTTGATGTGCTTTTGAACTGCTAGGTTGGCAGGAGCTGGGACCAAGCAACAGGAGCTCACCCCATCGCGGGGATTCGAACCGCCGACCTTCCGATCAGCAAGCCCTAGGCTCTGTGGTTTAACCCACAGTGCCACCCACGTCCCAGGAAAAATCAAGTACATGTATGTTATAATTTATACCTACAGCCCAGCCTTCGCTAAAGCGATACCAGATCGGGTTATAGAATTATCAAAACTGAAAAACAAATTATGCTATCATTAAAACCCAGAATGTTAAAATTTATACGATGATAAAATACAGTGGGAAACATTTTTTGGGGGGGGGGGAAGCCAACCATTATAGAAACCCCGATACCTCTCCAGCGACTTCTCTCCAAAGTCTGGGAGGTAGGGAGCTTATCTTCAGCTGGTGTGAAAAATTACACTATCCAAACTCCAGGGGATACGAGAAAGGCAGAGATGGGTGAATTCCTCCATCTCTACTTCTGTATTTTTCATCTGGCTTGCTTTGTGTTTGCATTCTGCAGCCGGGGTGCCATCACTAAGAAGGCCCTGAACTACCTGAAAATGATTCACAGATGGTATTTAACTCCGAGTACGCTGCTAAGACAGGAATGCGGGTGGCGCTGTGGTCTAAACCACAGAGCCTAGGGCTTGCCGATCAGAAGGTCGGCGGTTCGAATCCCCACGACGGGGTGAGCTCCCGTTGCTCGGTCCCAGCTCCTGCCCACCTAGCAGTTCGAAAGCACGTCAAAGTGCAAGTAGATAAATAGGTACCGCTCCGGCGGGAAGGTAAATGGCATTTCCGTGCGCTGCTCTGGTTCACCAGAAGCGGCTTAGTCATGCTGGCCACATGACCCGGAAGCTGTACGCCGGCTCCCTCGGCCAATAAAGCGAGATGAGCGCCGCAACCCCAGAGTCATCTGCAACTGGACCTAATGGTCAGGGGTCCCTTTAGGCTTGCTAAGATGTATAAGACTGAATCAGATAGGTGCTGGAGATGCAAAAAGGTGGAGGGAACGTCCCTTCATATGTGATGGACTTGTAAAAGGGTAAAGAGTATTAGGAAATGATCCATAATGAGTGGAAAAAAATGTTTAAAAGTACTCCCCCCCCCAAAAAAAACCCAGCAACAACCCAGAGTCCTTTCTATTGGGGATAATTCATACGGAAATTCCCAGGTGTCAAAAAAGGCTCTTTATGTATGCCACTTCGGCGGCCAGTGTTTTGTTACCCCCCCAAATGGAAAAGGAGCGAGGTCCCAACCCAAGAAGAATGGCAATTTAAGTTGACGGAATATGCACAACTTGCAGACTTAACATATAAAATAAGAGAACCAGAAGAACATATGTTTAAAGAAGATTGGAAAACGTTTATTGAATATAGTTGTGTACAGCTGAAAACGCTGGCAGCATTAAGTGAAATTCAACAGTGTAAATAAGTTTTGATGGATGCTATAATGGAATGCTGAACGGTGTAGTTTTTGTAAAATATGCAGGGATTTGTGATATGCAAAATGAACCGTGGAAAGAGAAGAAGGGAAGTCACTGATATCTTAAGGATGTAAAATGAGTATTTTAAATTGCAATACAGAAAATTTAATTATTAATATAATGTAATATAATATAATATAGCCTCCTCCCTGCTCACTTAGTGAGGTCCCTCTCACTTGGTGTGGGCACCCAGAAAAGGGCTGGAAAAAACGACTGGAGGGTCTAGGGAGACGAGGATGATCTGAGGGTGAGGGGGAAATGGCGATTCTTGACCTAACCTGGCCCCAAGCTCTGAAGGGCTTTAGAGACCGAATGGACTTGAAGCTGACCCCGCAGATCACAAACCTAAACGAAGATGCAGGACTTATTTTCTTTCTTCGCTTTCCCCGTATGCACTGCTTATTACCAAGATGGCCTCTAAGCCGTTTACAAAAACTCCCACACACATCTCTCAAACAATGAAGCTGAAAAACTACAGTGCCAAATAAGAATGCATTATCCCATATAAACCCTCTCAAGCTGTTTCATTCCGAGGGACTGGCCTTGGTTCCAGGGGCCACACAATACGTTCCGCATTTGTAAGAACTCAGTTCTCTAATATGGCAACATCTACACTTTGGAACTCCCTGCTGGTTGATACCAGTCAAGTGCCTTCAAAACACAGGTGCTAATTACATTTCTCTTCAGACAAGCCTATCCAGATATCTAGGAAGCTGGTGAGAGTTTTCATCTGTTTTCAGTTACAGGTAGGTAGCCGTGTTGGTCTGCCATAGTAAAAAAAACAAAAATAAAAAATTCCTTCCAGTAGCACCTTAGAGACCAACTAAGTTTGTTCTTGGTATGAGCTTTCATATCTGAAGAAGTGTGCATGCACACGAAAGCTCATACCAAGAACTAACTTAGTTGGTCTCTAAGGTGCTACTGGAAGGAATTTTTTATTTTATTTTGTTTCATCTGTTTCCAGTTTATTTTAACCCTTCCGAAAACTTTAAATTATTGTTGCTAATGGTGTTGTTTTATCTTCTTTTTTTTGTAAACCGCTTTGTGGTTTTGCTTTGTTTTTCACGTGGGCTTTATAAAATGACATTTATAAAATTAACCGATGACTTAAAAACCATGATTGATCAGCCGCTTTACTCACATTCAGGCCAAATGTGGCAAACAATATTGCAACGTGTCAGGCATCGCGCTCAGATTCCGCCTCCCGCCTGCTCCCGTCGAATTTCCCTACGACATGAAGACAAATCATGCAGCCCTGTCAAAAGGCCTGTTATCTCTCGCCGCTGCCCACCTCAGCTCAGAAAATGAGGACACCTGGAAACAGGCCTCTCGCGAAGACCTTAGAAAGGTGGCAGGATTGTGTGTGTCAAAATAAATGATTGTCATTGCATCATGGAATGCACAGTGTGTTACGGCATTACATAAGCAAAGGCAGTTCTCTGCCCCAAAGAGCCCTCAATTTATTTATGTATCTCTTCAAATTGGTTTTTTTTATTAAAGATTTTCTTACGTTACCAAACAAACAAATAAACAAGGAGAAATTCATACAGAGCCTGCCATTTAGACGATCACACAGGTTTGTGTGTGTGTCGCTATAAGCTTTGCAGGATACGCATTATTTTGCAAAATAATAGAACCTGAGTGAATACAGGTCTCTGCCCCGAGGAGGCTACAGTTGAAAGCCAGATGGTCACAGGAGGAGACGGGGTAGCAAGACAGGAATGTGAGGAGGAGGAGGAGGAAGAGGAGAAGAAGAAGAAGAAGAAGAAGAAGAAGAAGAAGAAGAAGAAGAAGAAGAAGAAGGGGGTTTCTTCCAGGGCTGTGCAGGTGTGAGCAGGCACATGTACAAATACGCTGAAACTAAATTCATTTTTTTTCAGCCTTTGCAAGAGGAACGGGGGGAAGAGAAAGGGGGGGGGAAAGGGGGGAACTGTTTTGATCGCGGTCTGGTTGGAAAGCCCAGGTCACTGGGGGAATGGAAGAGAATCCTTTGTGCCATCAAGTCCCAGGTGCATCATGTACTGGGCCGAATTTGAGCTTACAATTTGGGATTAAAGTAAATCCTAGTATTTTTCTGCATGCGTGCCTTCCTCCCCGTCTCCCGGAGACTGCTGGGTAACTGCCTATTATCCCGCGGTTCCACTCCAGCGCCCTCCCCAATAAAACTTTTCATATCCTTATAAACGAACTCGATTGCCGTGTTATAAACATTTACACTGTGCTAACAGATCATCTCCGCACATCGGAATTGGCTAAATTCCCTTTTCCAGATGAATATATTGAAGGAGATTAGAGATATGATAGCTTTTCAGATTGCTGAACCCAGAGAAATTAGTTTAGTGAGCATTTACAGAGGCTAAATTGGAACCATTAAATAGTGGATTAAATTGATGGTAGTTTCATTGTCTGTCCTTCGGTACTGCTGTAAAATCAATTAGCCGTCACTATTCCATTCTCCATATAGTGAGATTGTCAGCCTGCTAGGAGCTGCGGAACCTCGCCGGAGCAGCGGGTGGTGTGAAAATACACCTATTAGGTGATGTGGCATGAAATAATATCACAGGGCAGAAGGCCCGGTGAGATTTATCCCAGCCCTTATCTTGACTTTAACAGAGAGGGGACAGACAATAGTCTCGAGGTGACACTCATCTCCTAAGAACATCGACGGGGCAGGATGCGCGCTCAGCTGACAATTATTGTGACATCCGCAACTCCATCAACCTCAATTTTTATTTTTTTTTGCGCATTAAAAAAAAAATCTGCCTGGGCCATCCACCGCCTCCCTCCCTCAAATTTGCTGTGTCCTACATAAAAAGCTGTGTGTGTGTGTAGGTATATATATTTGTGTGTGTGTGTTTTTTGGGGGGTGTTAGTCTGCGTGATGCTCAGTCCCTAAAAACCTGCACAGGCCATTCATTCTCCCCCTCCTCAAATCTGCTGTGTCCTACATGAAAAGCTCTCTCTCTCTCTCTCTCTCTCTGTGTGTGTGTGTTTGTGTGTGTTTGTGTGTACAGTTATTAGTATTGGGTGTGTGTGTGTTAGTCTGCATGATGCCCAGAGTCCTTAAAAATCTGCACGGGCCAGTCATTCTCCCCCTCCTCAAATTTGCAGTTTCCTACATAAAAAAGCTGTGTGCATGCATCTCAGTACAGTGGTACCTCGGTTTAAGAACAGCCCTGTTTACGGATGATTCGGTTTACGAACTCCGCAAAACCGGAAGTAGTGTCCCGGTTTGCGAACTTTACCTCGGTGTAAGAACGGAATCCGAACGGTGGAAGGGCACCGCCGGCGGGAGGCCTCATTAGGGAGAGCGTGCCTCGGTTTAAGAACGGTTTTGGTTTAAGAACCGACTTCCGGGACGGATTAAGTTCGTAAACCAAGGTACCAGTGTGTGTGTGTGTTTGTATGTGTGTGTGTGTGTGTGTGTACATATCTATCTATCTATCTATCTATCTATCTATCTATGTATCATCTATCATCTATCATCTCTCTCTCTCTCTCTTTCTCTCTCTCTCACACACACACTGTGTGTGTGTGTGTGTGTATGTGTTTGTGTGTATAGTTATTAGTGATTTTTTTGGGGGGGGGGTTAGTCTGCATGACACCACGAGTCCCTAAAAGCCTGCATGGGCCATCCATGCTCCCCCTCCTCAAATTTGCAGGGTCCTACATAAAAAGCAGAATATATATCCTGGTATATGAGTTTGTGTGTTTGTGTGTGTGTGTGTACATATCTATCTATCTATCTATCTATCTATCATCTATCTATCTATCTATCTATCTATCTATCTATCTATCTATCTATCTATCATCTATCTATCTACGCTATATGTATGTGTGTGTTTGTGTGTGTATAGTTATTAGTGATTTATTTGGGGGGGGGCATTAGTCTGCATGACACCACGAGTCCCTAAAAGCCTGTATGGGCCATCCATTCTCCCCCTCCTCAAATTTGCAGGGTATTACATAAAAAGCGTGGTGCCCCGCAAGACGAAAATAATTCGTTCTACGAATTTTTTCGTATTGCGGTTTTTTCGTCTAGCGAAGCGGCAATGACAGCCGCGCTTTCGCTAAACGAAAAAAAAAGACGAAAATTTTTCGTCTAGCGGGGCAGCCTTCCGCAAGACGAATGCCTTCGTCTAGCGAGTTTTTCGTCTAGCGAGGCATTCGTCTTGCGGGGAACCACTGTATATGAGGTTTTTTTTTTGTGTGTGTGTGTGTGTGTGTGTGCCAATTTGCATTCTGCCCAGAGTCCCTTCTGGTTCTTGGGTCTTTGTATCTGTAGAGATAAAAGATAAGAGGGCAGACTTGCCCAACCGGTCCCTTTGTGTAGGGCATGGGTAGGCAAACTAAGGCCCGGGGGCCGGAGGCGGCCCAATCGCCTTCCCAGTCCAGCCCACGGACGGTCTGGGACTCAGCGTTTTTACTGGGACTCAGCGTATTTTTACATGAGTAGAATGTGCGCTTTTATTTAAAATGCATCTCTGGGTTATTTGTGGGGAATAGGAATTCGTTCACCCCTCCCATATAGTCCGGCCCCCGACAAGTTCTGAGGGACAGTGGACTGGCCCCCCGCTTTAAAAGTTTGCTGACCCCTGTAGGGCAAGGTCTGTGGTTGGCATAGCATGCCCTCCAAGTGTCCCAGTTTTCCAGGGACAGTCACAGAATTACAAAAGCCATGCCGGTTTCTGATTTGATCCTGGAATGTCCTGCTTTTCCTTTCCCTCCCCTCCTCATCTTAGAGAACAGTTAAAAGTGGGTGTGTGTAGGTGCAAAAAAAACCGGAGCCCTGTTTATATTGAAAATAAAATTATTGCAAGAATTTAGCGGGAGGTGCCATCCTCCCAGGAGCCGTAGAATTGCAGCCCGAGGCACCTGAAATGGTTTGTATATTTTCAGTTGACACCCGTTAATTTATTCATTAATTTGGAATATTTATAGCCTACCTGTGAGATCGCTTTACCCAAAATAGGGCCACTCAACAGCTTCGATCTGCAGAACAGGCGCTGTTACAGATGTCACACTATACTGCTTTCACATGTGTAAGGAATCGTTTTTGTTTAGGAATGTCTGTCCAGACACGTCAAATCTGTTTTAATCTGGTTCTGTTTAAGGCTTATTCTTGGCTTTATTTATTTCCTGAACGTTTTGAAGAGCTGTTTTTCACTTCCCCCCACCCCCCCTGGGTAATTTTAACATTTTCTTCTTTTCCCGAACCACTTGGAGGCTTTATTCTTACAATCAAGAGGCATATAAATTGCATGAAATAATAATAATTCGTAATGATGAATAATAGTATGTAATGCAGAAAAAGCCACAGGGCAGTTTACCACGACATCAAACAGGAGAAATGAATGCATAAATTAATGGGGTCCCTAAAAATGACAACCACTCGTAATGTTTGATGTTTCATTTTGCTTTTACATTTGTTGGAAGCAGTCCAGAGTGGCTGGGGCAACCCAGTTCAGATGGGCGGGCTACTACTACTACTACTACTACTACTGGAGAGCCAGTGTGGTGTAGTGGTTAAGAGCGGTGGACTCGTAATCTGGTGAACCGGGTTTGCTTCCCCACTCCTCCACATGCAGCTGCTGGGTGACCTTGGGCTAGTCACACTTCTCTGAAGTCTCTCAGCCCCACTCACCTCACAGAGTGTTTGTTGTGGGGGAGGAAGGGAAAGGAGAATGTTAGCCGCTTTGAGACTCCTTCGGGTAGTGATAAAGCGGGATATCAAATCCAAACTCTTCTTCTTCTTCTTCTTCTTCTTCTTCTTCTTCTTCTTCTTCTTCTTCTTTCTTCTTCTTCTTCTTCGTCTTCTTATTGCAAATCACAAAACAGTAGTTACGAATAACAGCAGCAATTACAGTGGTACCTCGTGTTAAGAACTTAAATCTTCGTTCTGGAGGTCCGTTCTTAACCTGAAACCGTTCTTAACCTGAGGTGCCACTTTAGCTAATGGGGCCTCCCGCTGCCGCTGCGCGAATTTCTGTTCTCATCCTGAAGCAAAGTTCTTGCCCACGCTGACCTGAGGTACTTCTGTTCTCAGTCCGGTGAAGCAAAGTTCGTAACCTGAGGTATCTGTAACCTGAAGCGTTCTGCGGAGTCTGTAACCTGAAGCGTAACCTGTAACCTGAAGCATCTGTAACCCGTAATCCAGGATCCCTTCTTACCAATGTGACACAGGAATCCATTTGTGATTGCTCTCCCTTCTGCCCCCACTGACAGGGAGTTCTCCAGCCTACACCCCCAGTACCCAGAGATATTGAACCTGCTTTCTGTGCACAGCAGACACAGCTACAGCTCATCCCATAAAAAACAAAATTTGCATTAAGGGCTGATTTAAATAGGAACTCGGAAGACCGGTGCCTCCTGCCTTACTGTGTCAGACCATTGCTGAATTTTCAGGACAGCCCCATTGCTCTTAGCTGGCTCAGTTCTGCCCCCACTGACAGGCAGCAGTTCTCCAGGTTTTCAGACAGGATACACCCCCAGCCCTACCCAGAGATGCCAGGGTTTGAACCTGGGGCTTTCTGCATGCACAGCAGATGTCCTACCCATGAGCTACAGCTCATCCCATAAAAAACAAAGCAGGTTTCTAGTCCTCATTAAGGGCTGATTTAAATAGGAACATCGGAAGACCGGTGCCTCCTGCCTTCACAGTTCAGCTCTGCTCGGCAGAAGGACTTTCTTTCATCTGTCCTGAATTTTCAGGACAGCCCCACTGGATGCCCGCAAGTTCTGGTGTCACGAGAGAGGGAGAGAAAACCTTTTCTCTATCCATTTTCTCCACGCCAGGCATCACTTTATAAACTTGCCCATAGTGAGGGCATCACGATGCCCATGCTCCCGACACGGCCAGAGCCCATAGCTTTGGAGACTTTGTAATTGTCCTCAAATTGGGATTCTCGGAAGTAGAAGCGACTTTGGTGGTTTATGAATTATGAGAATGTTGCGCCCGCTCCCCTTCTGCCCCCTTCCTCATTAACGGAGGGTGTTGCTCTTTCAATCAATGGAGAACGCAGGCAATCAGCTTGTGCCATCCATCTCACGCCTTCCTGGGTTCCCTCCATCTATCATCATTACCACCATCGCGTTGATGAGCAGAGAGCTGTCCCTGCCATGGAAGGACACTCGGCTGGCACTCGCGTAATTATTGAATCTCGCGTATCAGTCCCCTATCAAACCTTTTGTGACATGGCGCCACAGCTTCCTGGCAGGCCTGGCACGTCCACACTGTGCACTCCTAAGTGGTTGGACCACCTGTGAGGGCAAGCATGCACGTGCAAATGTACCTTGGGCGCTAGGGTTGCCATATGTTCGGAAACAGGGATTGAACTGGCGAAAATGGCGCCGCTGTTCTGAACGTTGTGTTTCGCTTCCTAAAACTTCAACTACTTCTGTGTCCTGAAATATGACATGGGTGGCTTCTTGAAGGAAGCTTGACCCTTGATTCGTTTCACCCGAAAGTCATTCTCTTTAATGTGTGCAGGCCTCAGTTGGGTTAGGAAGGTAGAATCATAGAATTGCTGCAGAGGAATTCAGGGGCTGGACTGAGGAGGAATGGTGGCGACTGTCCCCCCTTCTCCTGAACCTTCCAGAGAACAGGAGGACAGCATAGATTTAGAACAGTGGTTTGCAGAAGGGCATAGTTCAGAGGCTGCAGAGGGGAGAAGCTGGGAAATATTGGGAGAGGGACAGCAGGAAGCAGCAGCACCAGGGGAGAGACAGCTGACAGACTCCGTGTCCTTGGAAAGCATTCCTGACCCTCCCTCTCCCAGGACCAGGCAAGCATTGAGAGTGTCAGGAATGAGCCAGCTCCTAGCGAAGGTTTGCAGCCAATGCCAGAAAACAGCCAGGAACAGAGAGGCTTAGATGTTAGTCAGGCAGGGGGAGATCTGGCAGCTGCATACTTCGGCCTCTTCCTGACCTTGACAGGCTGGCTGATAAGGCAGTAGCTGAGAGGAGGCTAGAACGCAGTCAAAGCTCTCCGGAAGTTCAAATAGGCACGAATAGACACAGAGAGAGTCTCTCGGAAAAGGAAGAGGAGGGGGATGATCCAATAAGTCCATGGAGTCAGCGAATGGGAGGGCTGCTAGACAGGAAGCAAAACAAATGAACAGCCCACAATCAACAATTTTGGGTGGCCCTTTGGGCGGCCTCACGCATGTTCACTTCATCAAATTTTGCCCTTTTTGAAAATAGTTTGGACACCCCTGGAAGGGGATGGAAGGGCTGTCCTATGACGAAAGGTCACAGCATTTCAGACTTTTTAGTCTAGAGGGCTGGTGAGTAAGAGGTGACATGACAGAGGTTTAGAAAATGGTGAGAATGGATGGAGAAAAGCCCCCCCCCCGGAACACTAGAATTCATGGCTATCCAATGAAGTTGAAGGTCGGAAGACTCGGGACACCCAAAAGTTAAACTGGGGAACTCACTTCCACAGGAGGTGATGTCCACCAACTTGGATGGCTTTAAAAGAGAATAAGGCTACCAAATTCAGTCAATAATGCTTCTGGATCCTAGTTGCTGGAAACCATGGGAGGAGGGAATTGTTTTTGTGTGCAAAAATTCTTGCTTTCTGGTTTCCCACAGACATCTGATTGGCTGCTGAGAGAGCAGGATGCTGAACTAATGTGCCATTGGCCTGATCCAGAAAGGCTTTCCCTATGTTCTTATGACCACCACACAAGCATTTTTTTTATTAAAAAAATACTTTGTGCAGTGGTGCCTTGGTTCTCAAACACCTTGGTACTCAAACAACTTGGAACCCAAACACTGCAAACCCGGAAGTAAGTGTGTGAACTTTTTCCGGAAGCAGAACGTGCTCCGATTTGAGTGCCACACTTCTGTTTTGAGTGTTACACTGAGGTTTTTGCTATTTATTTTGCATTTTTAATTTTGCAGCTTTTCTGTTTTGTTTTCGTGACTGTGTGGAACCCAGTTCAGCTACCGATAGATTGATTGATTGTGTGACTGCAGTACATTGTTTATTGCTTTCATTTTATGGGTCAATGGTCTCGTTGGATAGTAAAATTCGTGTTAAAATGCTGTTTTAGGGGTTGTTTTTAAGTCTGGAATTAATCCGTTATGCATTACTTTCTACGGGAAAGCACGCCTTGGTTTGGAAATGCTTTCATTTTGGAACGGATTCCGGAACGGATTAAGTTTGAGAACCAAGGTACCGTTGCGTTGCTTTTGAAATGAAAGATTGGGGGGGGGGAATCCTCTGCCTTCAATCACTGTGGCATTTCCTAGAGAGTCAATCCAGGACTCCCTCTCCATCTTTAATAAATGTCACCTTCTCCAAAAGCCTGAATCTATTAGCCGAATTAATTATACAAGCATGCAAATGAGTGGTGCTGGCCTGGTTTTTCCTGAGTTTTGACATTTGGTTTTCCTCTAGTGCAGGATTTGGCACAGAATGTGCGCACTTGTTCTTATCACCTCTCCCTGCCCCCTGCCCCCCGTTAAGTAAATCTCGGGTTCATTCAAAAGAAGCCCCATTCATGACTTCCTGCTATCCTGGTTCTTGTTTTCCTTTTCTGGAAATGATGTGACTTCAAAAATACCCCCCTTTCCTCGGTTCAAAGCCTGGCTACTGAACTTTGATTGTCCGGAGAAATTATTCACTGGTTGTAGGAGCCACACCAGGGGGTGGAAAAATGAGCCGGGATCTCCATAGCAATGCCCCTTCTTTTTGCTGTTATTCGTGGAGACATCAAGACGCATGAACAATTAATCCTTGATTTCCAGACCCAGGCGACTCCGCCAATAAAACAGCTGTCAGCTGCCGGTCCTGTTGAGGTGCAGTTTAATATCCCAAGAGAGGATAATTATTCTTATCTGATTTGGCTCAGGAATGAACTGGTAAGAAGCCTCATCCCGTTCGTTACCAAAAATAAAATAAAATAAAAAAGATTCCAGGTCTTCTGAGAGGGCTACACCGAGTCTTAATGGCTAACGTTCATGCCAGTCTTTACTCCATCTAACAGCTGATGTGTGACGAAATGTAACCAGCAGAAGCATAGAAAATATTATTTTTAAGGGAAGGCATGGAACAGCTGCATGCAAATGGTCCACACACCCCACCCCCCGGTGACATCTCCAAGAAATACAGGGAAACCCTGGACAAAAGCTGCCAGTCAGTGTAGACGTTACTCAGCTGAATGGAACAATGATCAGCAACAGCAGCCACCGACCCAAGGGCTAGCTGAGTTGTGGTCCTACAACATTTAGGGGACTGGACAATGCTTGGTGAGATGGATCAGTGGCTTGATGAACCAAGGCCATCAACTGCCCTTGGACCTCAGCAGGAGGACACTTAATCCATATTCTTTCTTTCTTTCTTTTTAATTAATTTATTTGGTTTTTACAGTCACATATCCAACAAACAACACAAAAACCAGATTCCAAGGAATCTCTTGGACTTCCTCCCTCCCCTTTGTGGGTCCTATCGGTCATCTTTTCCTCCGGCGTCTTTTATAATAATCCAAATCTTTTACTTCTCCATTGTGTCCAAAATCCACCATTAAACTACAAGTGATATTCCCAAATCCTACTAACTGTTTTCACTGTTTACAATGGTCTTTAAGGTAAGTTATAAATTTCCCCCGTTCCTTATTAAAATTTTGGTCTTCCTGATTTCTGATTCTTCCGGTCATTTTAGCCATTTCGGCATAATCTGCCTACTTGATCCGCCGTTCTTCTCTGGCCGCGACTTCATCTTCTTTCCATCTCTGGGCCAGAGAACTTAATCCAGATTCAAGCCAGTCTACACTTTCTAGCACTGATATGGTCATGACGTGAGTTTGTGGAGGAGACGGCCTCGGACAACGGGAAAGAGGGACATCGGTAAAGGGTTTGGATTCGACGCCAAAATTCTAGAGCCAATCCAGAGTTTGTAAGACCTTAGCTCTATTATCTGACCTAATGAAATAGATGGAGGGTGGTTCTTTATCCGATGAAAACCTCTTTCCCCCCCTACGCACACCTGCCTGGCCTCATTGATGATGATCAGAGTTACGATGATATTTCGAGGAGCTGCTGATTTGGCTGGGGGATACAGAACTGACTTCTTGTTTAAAGTTATGAATGACCTTTATCATTATTTTTCTTACCTCCCATCTCGAGAGGCTCCTAGAAGTAATGACCATGGAACTCAATTTAACATCCTCCGAACTCTTGTTTACTGAAGCCTTCAATTGAGGTGGCGTGCCGGATTAGCGGATCCGCCCTGCGTCTGAAGTGCAGCTTAACGGGATCTGCGCGCAATGCGAGGACAGCCTTTGAGAGACCTTGGCAGGCCAGAGGGAGCTCTTGAATTTGAGAAGCTGTTGAAAACCCTGGGCGGGGAGGGTCACCGCCGAAGATTGATGGCGGGGCTTGGGTATCGCAGCTCGCTAAGTACTGGGTAGGACATTAAGGGGCTTCCGGGGTCATCTTATTCGGTTCTGGTAATCAGTTCATCTGAGAGCTGACCCATCCTCCAAACTCAGCTGGGGAAGGCAGTGGTATTTCAAGTATTACAGCTGCCCTAATAGCTTTGTAGTATAGCGTGGGCATATTATTTCCTCTTACTCTGCAGACATTTGCCAGATCCCCCCAGAAATGTCAAAGCAATAAGGGTCGGCCAATGGCGAGAAGTGTGGCACAGTGCAATGAGATTGCAGGAAATGGATCAGGCCACATGCCTTTCTAAGTACAGCATTTTTTAAATTTCCAGTAGCAGCCAGTCTGATGCCTCTGGGAATCCGGCAAGTTGCTTGGGAGCCTGATACTCTCCCCCTATTCTCAGCATAGTGAAGATAGACTGCTCTTGTACATGAAGTTTCAATTAGTGATCATGCCTAGTAGTAATAATAATAATAATATTAAAAAAAATTATATCCCGCCCTCCCTGGCCAGAACTGGGCTCAGGCGGCTAACACCAATAAAATTACAATAAAACATAAAAGAAAAAAGAAAAAAAACAGTTAATTAAAATATGGGTTAAAATACAATTTAAAATGCAGCCTCATTTTAGTAGTAGCCCATAAATCAAAACCATAAGGGGAGGGAAACATAAGGGTCAGATTGAGTCCAGCCCAAAGGCCAGGCGGAACAGCTCTGTCTTGCAGGCCTTGGTCTCTTGTGACAGAGCGTTCCACCAAGTCGGGGCCAGTACTGAAAAGGCCCTGGCCCTAGTTGAGACCAGTCGAACCACCTTGCGGCTTGGGACCTCCAGAGTGTTGTTATTTGTGGACCTTAATGTCCTCCGTGGAGCATACCAGGAGAGGCGGTCCCGTAGGTACGAAGGTCCTAGGCCGCATAGTGCTTTAAAGTAGGCGCTGATAGACGTTTTCCTCCCATGGACGTGTCTCCTTCCTTCCCAGAACCATCCAAGCATGTAGCCACCACTCTAGCTTGCACAATTAATGCCTCTAATCTCACTCTGTGCCATTGTTATGTACTGAGCTGAATCCTAGAACAATAGGATCCAGAATGCAGCAGTCTGATTGGTCTGCAGGAGCCACCCAATCCAGCTCCAGGTGGAAGTGAATCAGCGACCTGATTGGCCTGCAAGAGCAGCCAATCAGGCTCCTGGAGGAAGTGAATCCGCAACCTGATTGGCCTACAGGAGTAGCCCGGAATTAGCCAATCACGTGGGGCCCATTGTGTAAATAATGTATATATAGCAGACGTTTTGGGGAAAGATTCATTCATTGCTACTATGAGCTGAATAAAGAGCATGAAATTCACACTTGACTCCGAGTATATTTCAGCCATTATTTCATTTTTTCCCTGCCTGCCAGTAAGAATAATTTCCCAGCCTGAAGTTTGAGCGATGGGAAGAAGAAGAACGTTCTGCAGTGTTTATAATTTTACATAATTTCACCCAGACTCATCCTATCTGGCCCCCCTCCAACGCCCCAATGGCATTTCCTCTCTGGAAAGAAACATGCAAAAAAGATATTTGAAAGTTAAGTCAGATAGCCTTTAAACTGTAAATTTTGCCTCCTGTTCATGCCATGACATCATGGCTGGGCTTCCTGCAATAGTTTCAGCGAACCCCTGAATTTGGGAAGAAATGTCATGACTTCCACTGCAGCCCCGGACAGGAGCCATGCAAGAACCAGGGATTTGCTATCGGGCCAAATTCAAGATTTTACTATCAGTTTAGTTTGGCAGCGCCTGCACTGTGGAACTCCCTGTCTTTTGACACCACTGTACTCTTTTTGGTACTTTCTAAAATTATTCCTGTTTAGACAATCCTACCCAGGTATTCAGAAAGCTGGTGTGAGTTTTACTCTGTTTCTAATGTATCTTCATTCTAACTTTTCGAAAGTCTTAAATTATCATTGTTACTTTTTCTCATGGATAATTTTATTGTTATGTCTTTTTTCGTAAAGGGCTTTGAGGATTTTCTTTTGTACAGTCAAGCAGTGTACATTTTTTTTAATGAAATCGAACCATCAATAAAAAATAACTATATCAAACCCCTAATGTCTGGGGAACCAGATTAGTTGAAGGATCGCCTTTCCCCATCTACAGGTGAAACTCGAAAAATTAGAATATCGTGGAAAAGTCCATTTATGTAAGCAATTGTTTTCATTAGCTACTGGAGTTTAATATATGAGATAGACTCATGACATGCAAAGCGAGATATGTCAAGCCTTTGTTTGTTATAATTGTGATGATTATGGCGTACAGCTGATGAAAACCCCAAAGTTGAAATTGTTAATTTGGGGTTCTCATCAGCTGTACGCCATAATCATCACAATTATAACAAATAAAGGCTTGACATATCTCGCTTTGCATGTCATGAGTCTATCTCATATATTAGTTTCACCTTTTAAGTTGAATTACTGAAAGAAACAAACCTTTCCACGATATTCTAATTTTTCGAGTTTCACCTGTATGGTCTCTCGACTGCTTCGATCTGCAGTAATGGCCCTGTTACAAATGTCACATAATATCCATTGCCCAGTTGTAAGAATTCCATCTTTTAGCATGGAGGCAGCTATACTTTGAAACTCCCTGCCTATTGATGCCAGGCAGGTGCCTTTGCTGGGCTCTTTCTGTTGTTGTTGTTGTTGTTCAGTCGTTCAGTCGTGTCCGACCCTTCGTGACCCCATGGACCAGAGCACGCCAGGCACGCCTATCCTTCACTGCCTCTCGCAGTTTGGCCAAACTCATGTTAGTAGCTTCGAGAACACTGTCCAACCATCTCATCCTCTGTCGTCCCCTTCTCCTTGTGCCCTCCATCTTTCCCAACATCAGGGTCTTTTCTAGGGAGTCTTCTCTTCTCATGAGGTGGCCAAAGTACTGGAGCCTCAACTTCAGGATCTGTCCTTCCAGTGAGCACTCAGGGCTGATTTCTTTAAGGATGGATAGTTTGATCTTCTTGCAGTCCATGGGACTCTCAAGAGTCTCCTCCAGCACCATAATTCAAAAGCATCAATTCTTCAGCGATCAGCCTTCTTGATGGTCCAGCTCTCACTTCCGTACATTACTACTGGGAAAACCATAGCTTTAACTATACGGACCTTTGTCGGCAAGGTGATGTCTTTGCTTTTTAAGATGCTGTCTAGGTTTGTCATTGCTTTTCTCCCAAGAAGCAGGCGTCTTCTAATTTCGTGACTGCTGTCACCATCTGCAGTGATCATGGAACCCAAGAAAGTGAAATCTCTCACTGCCTCCATCCCCTTCATGGATCACTGCCTTGTCGTGGCGAAGGGGCTTGAATTACTCAGGGAAGCTATGGACAGGTCAAGATGGACAGGTCATAGTGGAGAGTTTGGACCAAACGTGATCCACCTGGAGGAGGAACTGGCAAGCCACTCCAGTATCCCTGCCAAGAAAACTCCATGGACAACATCAAAAAAACTAAGATCATGGCCACTGGTCCCATCACCTCCTGGCAAATAGAAGGGGGAAGAAATGGAGGCATGGGGGCTCTTTCTGGCACCTGCTTAAAAGATTTTTGTTTTGTTTTGTTTGTACACAGGCCATATGAAGTTCATTTGACATCTGCTAGGAGTCGATCTTGTGGCATGCAGAAAATCCATATGCTTTGGGACTCCCTGCCTATTGATATTAAGCAAGCACCCTCCCTATTTTTATTTCAGCAAGCTTATCTGGAGACGCCATTTACTTACGGCTTCTAAAGTTTATCAGTGTATCACCAATAATCGCTCCCTTGTTCTACGTACGGCGCTTGGAGGTGCCTGTTTATGTGTGTGTGTGTTTAATTAAACGGATTATAACCCTCCTCCCAATATAAATAAATAAGGCTGCGATCCCCGGGTGGAGCCGGTGAGAGATGGTGCCGTTTGGAAAGGTCACCGTAAGCCCAGAAGGTGAGAAGTGCTGTAACAACAGGTTCTCATGAACCGGGCTGACCTGAGCCAATCTCAATTGTGACGGTCCGTTTTGGCGAGGACAAGGGGCCGCAGCATCCGGGAGCCCGGCCGCTCCGACTGACAGCCACGATTATTTAGAGCCTTCTTGGACAAGGAGCACAGGTGTTGCCCAGATGCTCGGGAGCCTGACATTTCTCTGGCGCAGAGTTATAGGGCCTTATGCCACCCCTCTCTATGGGAACCACCATTGACTCCTCTACGAGGAGCGAGGGTCCTATGAAAAGACAGTGTAAACACATCACAGAGCCTCGTGCATCTGTTACTAGGAGTAGTAAAAGGAAACGCACAGGGACCCGGATGGGAACGGGGCAGAGAGAGAGAGAGAGAGAAGGAGAGAGAGAACAAAAAAAAAAAGAAAATGCCAGAGAATAACCCTTGGCAAAAATGTTTGCTTATTCCTTGTTCAGGGTCAGGGAGAAGCACGAATTTGGTTGAAAGAAGAAGGGCAGGGAGCAAAGGAAGAGCAAAGGGAGAAAATTTATAATGAACTTAAAAAGGTGTTGAAAAACACATTTACTAAGAAACCAGAGGCCTTCTTGCTGGGCATTGTAAACCATGAAATCCCAATAAAAGATAGACCAATCTTTATGTATGTCACGACAGCTGCAAGGATGCTACTAGCAAAAAACTGGAAGACTGAAGTGATTCTGACAGTGGAAGAATGGCAGATGAAAGTGATAGACTATATGGAGCTCGCAGAACTGACCGGGAAACTCCGAGACCAGAGGGAAGACGCGGTGGGAAAAGATTGGAAGAAATTTACAGATTATTTAAAAACTTATGTTAAGATTAAGAATGTAAGAATAGAGCAGGCAGACTGGATAGGCTACAGATTTAAAAGTAATATTAGGAAGAAAAGCAGATAGAAGATGTGTTAAAGAAAATAGATTTAAAATAGATAATGATAAATTAGAGAAGAGGATTGTTCAATGTTAAGAAATTACTAAAGATGGTATTCAGTGAACGCAGAAGGTGAGAAGGTGAGGAAGTCACCCAAAAGATGTTAAGGGTATTTGATGGTTATTATTATAATTGTTCTTGTGTATTTTTATTGTTGTTTGTAGTGATTTACTGTTTGTAGTGTTTTTATGTTTATGTTTTTCTTTTGTTGGAAAATAAAAATTCTTATATATATAAAAAAGAAGAAGGGCAGGGGGCAACCTGTTTTATTGCTGCTCTCGCGTTACAGAGAGAAGTTAGAAGCATGGAATTGCAGAGTTGGAAGGGGGCCACGTGGGTCATCTAGTCTGACCCCCTGTGATGGAGGAATCTTTCTCGGTACGCATCGTTGCAGATATACATCCTGGCACAGGGGAAGGGATCCAAGCTGTCGATCTAAGAAAACCGCTTTGGGCTGGCTTGAGAACGGCAGGCAGAGATGGAATGCATTTGCAACATGCAGCCTTTAGGTGAAGAAATCCCAAAGAAAGATTGAAGACTGTTTAGGCATGCCACTACGGCAGCGAGAACTTTATTAGCGCAAAAACGGAAGCAAAAGGATATTCCAACGTGAAATTTGTTTTCGTACGCCACAACAGCAGCTAGAGTTTTGATAGCTAAGAACGGGAAGACAGAAGAATTACCAACGATAGAAGAAGGGCAGATGGAAATGATGGACTATATGGAGCTCGCAGAAATGACCGGGAAAATCCGAGACCAGAGGGACGACGCAGTGGAAAAAGAATGGAAGAATTTTAAATTGTATTTAAAAAATCATTGTATGATTGAAAGTTAGATATAATTTGAGTATAAGTTAGGTTGTAGAATAGAAGATAAATGATTAAGATAGAGGATGATTAGGATTGAGATATGATATATGAGGAATTATTTAGGCAATGGTATAATATAGATTAAGAGAGATAAAATATTCATGATTTTTGTTATTGGAGAATAGAATAGAATTTTAGGAAATTTTGGAAGTTACAAAAAAGGTATTTACAAGGGACGCAGGAGGAGGAGACAGGAGGAAGTCCCAATATGATGTGAGGAAGGAATATTAGTTTTAACAATCGTATAAGTTGTTATTTTTGTTATGTTTGTTATTAATGTAGTTGTGTGTTTTTTGTATGTTTTTAGTAAAAAAAATTAAATAAATATTATTTTTTTAAAAAAACAAAACAAAACAAAAGGATATTCCAACGATTCAGGAGTGGCAGACGAAGATGATCGAAAACACAGAATTCGCAATGTTGTCCGGGAAAATCTGAAACCAGCGTGATCAAACGTTCCGAAAAGACTGGAGTAAATTCACACAATATTCAAAGGACAATTGCAAGCAATTAGCAACACTAGCAGGACTGACTTAAGAAGACTTGCAATGTTGATACAATTTTATTTAGAATCTGACAATGGAATTGAATATAATTTAGAAAGGGAAAGTACAAATGCTATGATATAGAAAGGAATTAAGGTAACCATGAGGTGGGAGGGAGGGAGGTCGACAGCTCAAATGAGCAATTATTAATGTGAAAAATATGAATGTGCTTTAACAATATAAAATGGAAACTCAATAAAAATTATATATATATTTTTTAAAATGAAATGTGCAGCCTTAGACGCAGCCCGTCCTCAGAGATTAGATGCTGTCCGCTGTCATTGCTTTGAATAGGGTGCTGAGTTTAATAGTTCAGTGCCCATGCTCCAAGACCCCTCCCCTGAAACACAAGGTCTAAGCTATGGGTAGGCAAAATAAGGCCGGGGGGCCAGATCCGGCACAATCGCCTTCTAAATCTGGCCCGCAGACGGCCTGAGAATCAGCGTGTTTTTACACGAGTAGAATGTATCCTTTTATTTAAAATGCAACTCTGGGTTATTTGTGGGGCATAGGAATTCGTTCATCCCCCCCCCCAATATGGTCTGCCCCCCCACAAGGTCTGAGGAACAGTGGACCGGCCCATTGCTGGAAAAGTTTGCTGACCCCTGGTCCAAGCCTCAGCAGACCCGCTGACCCCACTGAGTGGCATCTGGCGGCAACATGGAAGCAGGGACTTCTCTGTGGTGGCACCTCCTCTCTGGGATACCCTCCCCTCTATTATTTGGGAGACGTTTCCACCTTTCAGTAGAAACTGCTTCTTTCCGCTGTCCCTGACCCGTGGCACATCATCCTTCTTCCTCAATATCAATCCCACTATTTTAATTTGTTTTAATGCTGTTTTGCTTTTGTAAAAAACAAAGCTTTGGGAATTCTTCTAGTGTCAGCAGAAAATACTGCCTCAAATCAGGAAGTGGACTTGATCCCTTCACTGTTGCACCTCCTTTTGGAATCAAACGTTTACTGGGGATAATGTCAAGGACTGAATCAACCTAGCTGTGCTCTAAATCAGCTCTTTTCTCTTGACTGCCTGCTGTTATTCTTTACTGTAAGCTTTAAGTGCCCCCTCATTTTCTCTGAGTATTTACCGTATCTTTCTGTACCTTGTGGGATGCGGGTGGCGCTGTGGGTTAAACCACTGAGCCTAGGGCTTGCCGATCAGAAGGTCGGCGGTTCGAATCCTGCAATGGGGTGATCTCCCATTGTTCAGTCCCTGCTCCTGCCAACCTAGCAGTGGGTGCAAGTAGATACGGCTCCGGCGGGAAAGTAAACGGCGTTTCCGTGCGCTGCTCTGGTTCTCCAGAAGCGGCTTAGTCATGCTGGTCACATGACCCGGAAGCTGTACGCCGGCTCCCTCGGCCAGTAAAGCGAGATGAGCGCCGCAACCCCAGAGTCGTCCGCGACTGGACCTAATGGTCAGGGGTCCCTTTACCCTTTACCTTTGTACCTTGTAAGTTCATCTAATTTTAGATATACTCAAAATAAAAAAAAACCCTATATATTCAAAATAATACATAAAATGCGTCCTGCTTAAACACAACAAGCCCATTAAATAATTTCGTCACATGCATTAATTCCAATGGGTCTACTCTGGGGAGGAATCACACTGAATACCGAGATCATTTTAATCTGTTTTAATATTTTAACTTTTGCATCTTTTAAAGTATGGTTTCGGTCCCGTCCCCCCCCCCCCCGATTTTATTGATATATCTTTTGGTAAACCACTTTGAGGGTTGTTGTTTTTTGGATCTAGCAATGCATACATTTTTATGAAATGAAATAAATAATACAATGCAATCGTTCCCGAGTACTTTGATTTGGTATTTATAGTTTTCAAGTTTACACACTTCACTGATTTTATACATTTCACTAATTTTATAATCATTTTGACATTTCAAAACTTGACTTCCTTCCCCCTCTTTCTGCGGTTCCTTAAATCCTCTGCATATCCAAATTAACTTAATTTGCTCATTTATTCATCTTCTTTAAATATATACTCTTATGAAACTGCAGGTTATTACAGTAATCCTGCCAATGGTTTTATCTGTTTACAATTTATCTATAAATATCAATAAACCATTTCCATTTTTTAAAAAAGTTTGTTATCTTGATTTCTTATTCTTCCGGTAAGTTTCACCATTTCTGCATATTCCATAAGTTTTTGTATCCATTCTTCCTTTGCTGGGACTTCTGCTTCTTTCCACTTTGGGGCAAGTACATTCTTGCTGCTGTAGTAGCATACATAAATAAATTTCTATACATTTAGGTAGTTCTGTCCCTATAATTCCCAAAAGAAAAGCTTCTGGTTTTTTTTTTTTTTACAAAGGTTATTTTAAACATCCTTTTCAATTCATTATATATCATTTCCCAGTAAGCTTTAACCTTACTACAAGACCACCACATATGATAAAAAGAAGAAACAATGACCCTTTAAATTGGGTGTAGAGATGGCTTGGCAGTCAGGGGCGTTATTTAAGCTCAGGCGTGCTCTTAAATGACCTGTACAATTCAGAACCTATTCCAGACTAACTGCATTTCTGAACAGTCTTCAAGGCCAGCCCCGCATAAAACACATTGCAGTAGTCTAGTCAGCATTATTCTAACCGGGGCGAACCCACATATATGCCATTGACTTTAAATCATGAGCACATGGGCAGGGCCTTGTTTCGTCATGACTGTCTGCAGAGCAGCTCATGATTTTCCGTGATGAAGATGGATAATATTAGGAGCAGTAGCTGTAGCCATTGGATCTTGCAACATGCTGGGACAGAAATCCAAACACAGCGGTACCTTGGTTCTCAAACGCCTTGGTTCTCCAATGCCTTGGTTCTCAAACGCCAAAAACCCGGAAGCAAGTGTTCTGGTTTTTGAAAGTTTTTCGGAAGCTGAACGTCTGATGCGGCTGTCAGCTATTGTTCCCGGGGCACCTGCACCAATCAGAAGCTTCACCTTGGCTTTCGAACATTTCGGAAATCGAAGGGCCTTCCAGAACGGATTAAGTTTGGCGCTTTTGCTATTTATTTTGCATTTTTGAGGCTTTTTTCTGATCATTTGTTTTTGTGACTGTGTGGAACCCAGTTCAGCTACTGATTGATTGATTGACTGTATGAATATGGAAATGGATAAAAGCCCCCCATCCAAGCAATGACTATCATCAGTGAAGGTAAGGTGGGGAAATTATTTTAATTTTTAACACCTACAATACTGCCTTATTTATTTTATAGTACAGTACATTGATTATTGCTTTCATTTTATGGATCAATGGTCTCGTTAGATAGTAAAATTCATGTTAAATTGCTGTTTTAGGGGTTGTTTTTAAAAGTCTGGAACGGATTAATCCATTTTGCATTACTTTCTATGGGAAAGCACGCCTTGGTTTTGGAACGCTTTGGTTTTGGAACGGACTTTTGGAACAGATTAAGTTTGAGAACCAAGGTACCACCGTAAAGAAACGCCAAATGTATAAAAGCACCAGAATTTTCTCTCTTCCTCTCTCTCTTTATCTCTCTCTTTGACAGAAATAAACAGAACAAGGAAGGAAACAGCTACAGAAGCAGACTGGCGATCAGTCACCGATATTGAGGGATCTGTCACGAGAGTATAACGGGGGGTTGAACAAAGAGACTTCAGAATCAGTCAAACATTTTCAACATCCCTTTTCTAATTGGCAATTTTGTAATATTAACTCACAACAGATCTGATTGCTGGATTCCCACTGGCTCCCCTCAGGAGGTTTTGCGTGAAATCTATTTG
>OFHU01001442.1:0-103887 GCA_900245905.1 Lacerta viridis
AGAGGAGATAGTTTGGAAAACTAGACCTTGTTGGATTGGAAGGACATGACAATGTTTTGGATGGCATGCATACCTTGGTATACAAAGTAAAGGCCCATAAGCTTTTAAAAACCACATAATTAGAAATGCCTTGTATCAGGTTTGGACTCGTAATATAAGACTTTATTGGAGAGAAAGACCCCAATTGGATTTCGCCAGTGGAGGCGAAAGCTCAATAAAAGACCTATATATGCCTGAGAAATGTTGAGATATGCAGATATATTGCAACAAGAAGGTCAAAGCTTTAAATTGAAAAGCTATGACCAAGTAAAGGAAGGGGTGTATGATTGGCTGCAATATTATCAAGTAAATGAAGTTTTTAAAAATGGATAAGAAACTTGGCTTTCAAGTAGAAAAATCTAAGTTTGAAACAGAACTGCTGGATAAAAACTCTAAAAACCTTTCCAGGATGTATATATTTGCTGTTGGAGTGGCATACAAAAGATGAACTGGTAAAATCGCAATGATAGAATTGGGCAAAAGATGTAGGACATAATATTCAGTTTCAGATTGGGAAAGACTGTGGAGGGAAGGTATAAGAATTTACGGCTTGTAAATGTGTAAAAGAAATGGTGATGAAGATGATTTATAGATGGTATTAAACACCAGTTAAACTGGCTAAGATGTATCAATGGACTGAGTAATCAATGTTGGAAATGTAAGAAAGTAGAGAGGTACCTTCTATCACATGTGGTGGACGTGCCCAAAAGGTTAGGGACTTCTGGGAGAAGATAATAAATGAGCTGAAAAGAGTGGTTTAAATACCACATTTCCTAAGAAACCAGAGCCTTCCTATTGGTATCTCCAACCATGAGATATATGGAAAGGAATAAAGTGTTTTTATGTATGCCCACAACGGCTTGAAAGAAATCTTGATTGCCAAATACTGGAAGGGTGAAGAGCTACCGACTGTAAAGAGGAATGGCAAATGAAGATAATAGACTTTATGGAACTCGCAGAGCTGACAGGGAAACTTCGTGACCAGAAGGAAGAAGGCGGTGCAAGAAGAACTGGAAAGAAATTTAAAATTTTTGAAACATCGTGAAAAAATTGGACGTTTTGAGTGAAAATCAGCGGAAATATAGGCATTAAGCTATATAATGTTAGTTAATAGGATATAAGAAGAAGAGTTGTATATATAGAAGATAATATAATATAATTAAATAAGTGGTTGTTACTGAGGTGTTAAAAAATGAGAATAAATAAAGAGAAATAAGATAGAAAAGGTTTTATTATAAAGAATTATCATGATTGTGTATTAGATTGGTTAAGAAATCTGCTAAAATAGATTTATTAAGTACGCAGATAAAGGGAACGGGGGAGTCCGTAAATAAGATTATAAACAAGATTACAAATTTGGAATAAATTTTTCTTTTCTTTTTGTATTGTAGTGTTTTTTTATAATGTTTTGGTTTTTCTTTTGTGTGTTTTCTCTTTTGTAGTGTAGTTTTTTGTTGTTGCTTATTTTGCTTTTTTATTGGTGTGTTTTGAAAAATTTAATAAACTTTATATATAAAAAAAGAAAAAATAATTTAAAAAATCCTTCCAGTAGCACCTTTGTTGTTCAGTCGTTCAGTCGTGTCCGACTCTTCGTGACCCCATGGACCAGAGCACGCCAGGCACCCCTATCCTCCACTGCCTCCCGCAGTTTGGCCAAACTCATGCCAGTCGCTGTACAGCCATCTCATCCTCTGTCGTCCCCTTCTCCTTGTGCCCTCCATCTTTCCCAACATCAGGGTCTTTTCCATGGAGTGTTCTCTTCTCACGAGGTGGCTAAAGTACTGGAGCCTCAACTTCAGGATCTGCCCTTCCAGTGAGCAGGGCACCTTGGAGACCAACTAAGTTTGTTCTTGGTATGAGCTTTCATGTGCATGCACACTTCTTCAGATACACTGAAACAGAAGTCACCAGACCCTTATATATAGTGAGACAGTGGGGAGGGGTACAACGATGTGTATGAAGCTGCTAGTCCACTATGTATTTTGGAAAGTTGTTTGTTTTGCTATGCATTTGGACACTTCTTAAGATATATCTAAATTTTCCATGATGGCTTCTGAGATCAAGGGACAGGTTTTTGTTTATGCTTGAACATAGCTGAATACTATTTTGAATCAAACTGCCTTGGGACGTCAACCAGTTGAGCATGCTTCTATCTTGCTAGGTACTGTTTTTGTTTCTTGCCACTATCTCTGTTTTAATTATAATTCTGGCCTGATAGGAAATCCAGAGCTAAGTGCTAATTATCTGCTTGGAAGGTAGCAATCAACTAGAACCCTCATGACATTTTGGGCATGGGCAGCTTGTTTTCATCTTATCTCCTCTTAGACAAAAGGAGGTAAATGGACTCCGAGTGGCTTAGCTAGTGGGAAGAAAACAATCCCTTGGGTTTGTCACTAATTTACTCCAAACGTCAAGTCCAAATTAGGAGAGACATTTTATTAGGAATAAGCCATGTTAAAGGTAAAACAAATGTTTGAGGAGGTTACTTTTGAAGAATGCACATACTGATACACATAGTGGTCACTGGTGTAGATTCAGCATAAAATACCCATGGATGTTCAAAAGAGGTGGGGCTGATTTGGAAGCTCCAACTAGCACATTCAGATTGCTTCTGGTTGAGAAAATGTGACACCATTGTTGAAACAGTTGCACTGGCTGCCCATCTACTACCAAACCAGGTACAGTGGTACCTCTGGTTATGTACTTAATTCGTCTGTTCTTAACCTGAAGCACCACTTTAGCTAATGGGACCTCCTGCTGCCACTGCACTGCCAGAGCACAATTTCTGTTCCTATCCAGAACCAAAGTTCTTAACCTGAAGCGTTATTTCTGGGTTAGCGGAGTATGTAACCTGAAGCGTATGTAACCTGAAGCGTATGTAACCCGAGGTACCACTGTACAAGGTCCTTGTGTTAATTTGCAAAGCCCTGAACAATTCAGGGACCACCTGAACCCTTATATCCCAGCTCAGTCACAGAGATCATCTGCAGGAGTATTGTGGTTTGCTCCCTGAAAAGGTGAGGCTCATTTGACAACAATAAGAAACCAAGACTTTATGTCATCACCCCTGTGTTGTGGAACACTCTTCAGCATGTGGCTTCTGTTTCAGTTTTTAAATCCCTGCTGAAAACTTTTCTATTCCATCAGGCAAAAGCAATTAAGAATACTGTATACATTTCCACAATAGTTAGCTGATTTCTGGTTTTAGCTTTATATGATTTTTATTGTATGGTTTAATGTACAATTATAAATTGCTCTGGTATTTTCTATGAATAGCAATATATAATTGTTCAAATGAATGAGAGCAGAGGTATCCTATTCAATACTTATCATGTTTAGCCAGGGTGGCCAGCATCACAGATAGATGGTGTCAACCAAGCAGATGAGCTTCACATAGTCAGGAAGGCACTCATGGCACCTTTTGGAGCTAGGAAATGATTTCTGGAAAGCTGTCAGTTGAAAACGGGGCTGCTTACCCTATTCTTGGCAGATGGGATTCACCAAAAGCTTCCTGTTTATGTGTCTGGAAATCAAGGGGGAAGGATCAATGTAAGAGTGGAATGGTCAATGAAGAGTAATGAACACAATCTGACTTTGTTCAGGTTGCTTTATTATTAAAGGGGCCCCCACTGGATTTCATTCCACATCACACATAACAACAGCAAGTCAAATATCATGATATAAACAAAACTTGGATTGTATATGACATTCAAACCAGTGTTCAGTGGTATATAAATTCAGCTTGCACAACTGTAGCAGACAATCAGCATGAAAAGTTGTTATGAGAACTCTTTAATTTCATTTCAGTTTATATACTGGTATATTTAAATATATATATATATAAAATATTGGTTTGCATAATGGGCACAAAATATTGGTTTGGGCACAAAAATATTATTTTTAGTATTTAGTATAGTATGATATAATTGGGTCTTAGTAGTTAAAGAAGGTAGCAGAGACCCCATAGTTTAATTGCTAGCCAATCTGTACATCTTTCAAATTGCTATTAAATAAATGCTAGACTGTCTAATGTTGATAGCAGAAGTACACTGGCCTCCTTTAAACTTGTGTAACTTAATTTAGTTTGGTGTAAACAGAAGGGAGAGTAAAGTCTGTAATCCTTAATTGAGAGGTGGATTGATTAAGTACTGGAATATACCCATCCCAGGTGGGACAAAATTGATGTAGAGGAATCAAGTGCTTAATACTGAGTTACAGTAGATCAAACACTGGAACTCAGCCAACCAAAAGAGGAGAAGAGGAACAATGAAAAGATGAAATCCTGGAATGCTGCCACACAACAAAAGGGGTAGTGTGAACAGACAGCATTGGAAGTGAATCAAGTAGTGTATTTTTATATCTTTCCGGGGTGGTTATACGCTAATGGAGAGAGATCATTAACAGGAACATAGCCATCCAGGAGAGACATACTGTACACTAATGAGAAAACATTAACTACTGGAGCACTTCCAGCATAAAGAGAGCAACCCCATCACAGCAGTGGACAGATCAAATGTTTAGCACCTGGCTCTTTCTGTTTCAAATAAAAGAGCATGTCTAATGGGCCTTTCACCTACACGGGTTTTATATCTGCATTAACACAGTTGTTTTCAGCCTGATTGCTCCAAGTACAGCTATGAAACAAGAGTGGTGCCTGCTTTATTATTCATTATTAGTATTCTTGGGTTTAGTCTCCAAGATAATAGATTGCTGCTTTGTTTTAGCAACAGTATCTTAGATCATTTTGTGGCCTAAGGTGCGTCGTCGTTTCCAATTTACACTCTTTCCTACATAGCCGTGTTTGAGATAGTTGAGGGATGGGGCAAAGCAGGGGTTGGTGCAAATCCTGGAGGATGAAAAAGAAGATAGAGCAGAGGGAAGAAACTGATGAGAGGCTGAATAACAGGGAACTCTGAGGATGGAAGTCCTGACCATTGGGATGGGATCCCTACCCTGTTTTCTTGAACGCAACAAGTAAATTACCACTAAAAGACACTGTCATAGTTTCACTAGACTCTAGTGTCATCCTAAGAAAGGGGACCTAGGGTTGGATAATGAAGGTGAAGAGGTGACATTAAGTAAGTAGGATGTGGCTCGGTCCTCATGGACTTCTATAGCAAGCATAGGCAAACTCGGCACTCCAGATGTTTTGGGACTACAACTCCCACCATCCCTAGCTAACAGGACCAGTGGTCAGGGATGATGGGAGTTGTAGTCCCAAAACATCTGGAGGGCCGAGTTTGCCTATGTCTGTTTTATAGGGTTACAGTATATGCAATAAAGGAAACAAACTGAAATTTGAGGCATAGATGAGATGGAATTTAAAACCTAACTTCAATCCAGACTATTGGTTACCAGAGACAGGAGATTTCACTCCCTCCTAGTCCAGTTTCTCAATGGACACTCATTTACTTTCTCCGATAGCAGGACTATCTTTCACAGAATTGAAGAAGTAATAGATATTAAGCCTCATGTTATAGTTTGGCCAAAGCCTGCTTGTCACCTTAGCACCTGTCAGTGGTCTAGCTTCTACCTACACTTCTCCTGTTGGGTTAATGGGTCACTGCAGAAAAATCACATTGAGACCACCCAAACACAGCTGCCATAATGACAGGAGATTCACACAGCCTCCTGGCAGCTATATGTGATAAATGTGGGATAGAAATCTTATAACTCAACACAATAAAGCAAAACAACATAGCAGATAAAGGAAGTGGATATTCGTTGCTGGAAATCTTTCATTATCTCTTTCTCAACTTTTTCATTCACATGGTCTATTAATATTTTATAAGAATATCTATCCTTCCATGTTTTGGCATATCAATCATTTGGTGGATCTGAAGTATATACAAATGCTCATATATGTCACTCATTTCATTGATATTTTAGAATTATTTTTAGTTGGGTGTTTTTTTGTTTTGTTTTGTTTTAAGCTTTATTTATAAACTTAAGCTTTATTTCTTAGATTGTCATTATTTGTATCCATAGCAGGACCTCCATAGCTGGAGATACATTTTTTCCATTATCAATTTATTTATTTATAAACATGCACACGAACAACATGGGCCACAACCAAGCCACAATACTGAAATGTGCATAGACTAACAATTAAATCAGAGTATGATTGTAGCGATAATGATGCTTAGCAATCTTACAGTTTTTCTTCTTCTTCTTCTTCCACCAGAGCAGTTAAAAACCTTTATTTAAATCCCATCATGGTGCTTTGAAGCAGATAAATATACACTAAATTGTAATTACTGTGGAAACAATATGGTGAAACACAAATTTGTTTAGTCTGTAGGCATCCAAAATGGGGCCCTAGAGGCCTACCTCAGCCCTGGGCTCTCACAGTCAGGAAAATCTAATTGCAGTGTGTGTGTGTGTGTATGTGTGGTGTTCTTACATTTTTCTGCACGTGCTTTTCTCCAACCCCTCTTTATACTTACAACAACCTTACAAGGCAGCTTAGGTTTAGACCGAATGTTCATTTTATTTATTCATAAAATAAACACATTTTATTTATTCAGCAAATTTAACAAATTTATAATACCACTAAAAATTCTGTAAACTGTGAGCAATAAAAGAAAAACCACATAAAAGCCACATAAAGATACAAAACATTAAGCAGTTAGCTGGTCAAACAGAACCAGGTTTAGCAAACATCTAAAAGATAAAACAAAAGCATCTTGCTTAATATGTCTAAAAGCTAGCTTAATTTTCTCCCAATGAGATTCATGGTTGAGCTGGGATTTGAACCCACCCTAAGTCCACATCACTGGCTATTCTAACTAAGTACACAAGAAAATGCATACATGCGTGCAACAAACCTCCCTGTCACACTCCCCTCCCCTGTTACTAAGTTTATTTTATTTTTTTATTTTTTATTGGTCAGGTGTTCCGGGTCAGACTAATTAGCCACCCCACCTGTCCCTCGGAAGTCCGTCAATGAAGTTAACTCCCTTGTAGTTATAAAATAGGAGTATCTTAGTAACCAAAGTGTCTTTGTCCAGATGCCGCGGCCATTTCTTTTATTTTTTTATGAAGAATTTATTGGCATTTTCATCACAAAACATACACCCAAACCCACACCTACAAATATAAAACAAATACATATATTGCCAGGATTCTTCTTCTTGTTTGTATACATAAAGAAAAATTTCTATTTCCAAATCTTGACAGTTGACTTCCCCTGCCTTTCACCTTCGGTTTTAAATCCATAATCTACTTTTTTAACAACTTCTCTCTAAAAAGTTTAACTTCAATTAAAAATTAAAAATAATATCTTAATCATCTTATTCTATCATAAATCTTAACAAAATATTCTCATACAATCTAAACTTATTTCTTCTGTTCTTTATCATGCTGCTATTAACATAAAATCCAATATCTCCTTACTTATTCAGAATAAACTTACAGCTGACAACCTTTACCCTCCGATTTCAGGTACCGTAGCAGACCATTTAAGTTTAACATTTAATACTTCACCCCACATCTTTTTTCCGGAGTCGCCCAGTCATCTCAATCCATCCTTCTAACATCCCTTCTAGCTCTTTGCCCAGGTTTCCTTCCATTGTGTAGAACTTTTGGAAAGCCTCCTCTGTGGAACATAGATTTTTTTTGTTTATTATCCCACTCAAGACTTTCAGTTTCCGATTCAGCAGTTCCAGCCTCAAGACAGTAAGCCTTTCTTCGTCCGTTAGTCCAGAGTTCAAAGCAAGTGCAAACACAAAGTCCAGCATGTTGGGGAGGGGGTGAGTGTCAAATTTCAGTTCCTGTCTCTATATTCCTCCCTTTGTTTCAATTGTTTCCCACGTCAGTCCAAATTTTCCATCGCCATTTTTCTGAAGCCAGAGCGTAAAGACCAAAACTTTAAACGGAGATATTTTCTGCAAACTTAATCCCCAAAGGGAAATCTCAGCAGTCTCACTTTTAAAAATTCAAACACTTTGTATCCAATACTGTAGCAGCAATCACTTAAACTGGTTATTTTCTTTCCCCCGAAGGGAGGGAGGCAGGCTTCCTTTCCTCTTCCCCCCGGATCGTTCCAAAAAATATAAAAGTCAATCCATTTCAAATACTCACGACCACCGGGTTCTTAAACTCCATTAAAGACAGGTAGAACTTAGACGCTCGTCGCGGGGGCGACCGCCGCATTTACATCCCGGTTGGGGCATGTCCCCTATAGCCCGGCTCCGTCGTCCCTTCACCCCCACTCCCCCTTTACAGGGGGAGCGAGGGAAGGGTTCGGAGCCACTAATGGGCACAGCCGGGGAGCCCAGGGTGCGGGACGCTCTTCCCGCACCCCACCGGAGCCCCGCTTTGCGGTAGCGGGGCTCCAACCCCCGGGATGGACTGGGTAGCCTCGCAGCCGAGGCAACCCACGACGTCCCGCAATGGCGTCGCCGCCGGAAGTCGATGCCGCGGCCATTTCTATTCCTTGCTCTGGGCTTCAGGGGTTAAACACCTTATTGCCTACAGCCCCAGGGTCTCTCTCTCTAGATCCCTCACTGTAGCAGTCTGCTAAACCCTTTTAGCAACTCAGTGGCATTCACAATGTTTCAGCCCGCTAGCCCCTCCTGAGTGAAACCCCTAAGACACAAACTAACACCCCGCAGGACAGTTTGGTCTCTTCCCTGGGTTCACCTCTTCATGAGCAGTTATAACCCGCTGGACCCAAAAATCGACGACGACTGATTTATAGCAACAAAAGCTAGTCTTTATTTTTTTAAAGAGCATAACGGTTTCAGTAAATCAAAAGTTTAAACGTAGTTTCATAACAGCATAAAAGGTTTACTATTCAGTATAACATACTCAACCTTCGCCCTAGCCTAACCTACCCACCACTATCCTGGTCTCTAACCCTCTCTCCCTCAGTCACCACTCACTCCCTCTTTCTCCCTCCTGACCAACTGCCGCTCCCTCCTTTTAAAGGGCGAAAAGTCCCGCCTCCTGCGAGCGAACTGCCACTCAAACAGATGGAATCTTAACTCTTAACACGCTGGGGTTTCTGACCATACCCCGACTGAGGGCAGATCCGTTACAATGCGCATCTCACCACAATGTCTGGAAAGAGTCACATCATCAGCCCTACCCACACGGTGGTGTCATTCAGATCCCACCTTCATGGGATGACTTCATTGAACAGTGTTTCCAAGGGAGCGTTCAGGATCTCTAAAGGTTACCACATACATAACTCCAAGGACAGTAACAACACAATGTTGTAGTGTTGTGTAATTCTTACTAAGTATCTTAAAATGAGTACCTTTAGGTCATTAACGTATTTTTTACTGAATGTGTATATAGATGATAAGAGATTTTTGTTACAGGTGGGTAGCCGTGTTGGTCTGCCATAGTCGAAACAAAATAGAAAATTCTTTTCCAGTAGCACCTTAGAGACCAACTGTGTTTGTTCTTGGTATGAGCTTTCGTGTGCATGCACACTTCTTCAGATACACTGAAACAGAAGTCACCAGATCCTTAAATATAGTGAGGGAGTGGGGAGGGGTATTACTCAGAAGGGTGGTGGGAATGGGTGATCAGCTGATAGGTGTGGAAAACCTGTTGACGACTCTTAACGGCTGCAATTAGTCTTGCAGGGAAAGGCAAGGGGTGAGATGGCTAAAGATAGCTTTGTTATGTATAATGAGATAAGAATCCAATGTCTTTGTTCAGACCAGGTTTCTCCATGGTTTTAAGTTTGGTGATTAGTTGCAATTCAGCCACTTCTCTTTCCAGTCTATTTCTGAAATTTCTTTGTATTAAGACAGCTACTTTGAGATCTTTTATAGAATGTCCTGGGAGATTGAAGTGTTCTCCTACTGGTTTCTCTGTCTTGTGATTCCTGATATCAGATTTATGTCCATTTATCCTTTGGCGTAGGGTTTGGCCTGTTTGTCCAATATAGAGAGCTGAAGGGCACTGTTGGCATTTGATTGCATACACAATGTTGGAAGATGAGCAATTAAATAGTCCTGAGATGGTATGTTTGATGTTGTTGGGACCAGTAATGGTGTTGTCCGGGTTTATGTGAAGAGATTTTTGGTTTGAATGAGATAATGGCTTTCCTTCCACTTTTTGGATATTGTTCATTCCATTTCTAAAATGTAATGGCATGCTATGTCAGATTTGTTGGTAAGGCATTTACCAATTTAGTTAGTAACTGTCTTCTTGGAGCAGGGGAGGAAACTACCATTTAAAAAATAGAATATAATTATGCTAGTATCAGCCACAGTATATTCAAAGCTTTTTATGTCTGGGTTTGCACCACATCAAAGCAATTATGCTTATTATATTCCATTACACAAGAAGTCACATCTGTGTGGAGAATATTTCTATCAGGCATAATCTCTGCTTGCTTACTTTCTATCACAGTTAATTTGTGTTTCAAATAGCTATTTTGCTAGCCCATTAAAACATAATCTTGGGATACATGGGTTACATTAGAAGAAGATACAACCAATTTCACTTGGTTTTTGTAAACTTGACATCTAGAATGTATGGGGATTCAGAACGCCATAATTGTACATCAGTTTTCAGTGTATTCCTAGTTTGGGTCAGGTCCACTGTCATCAGTAGCAATAACAAGAGGAACATGGTGTGTGTTTTTTATGGAAAGGCCTTAACATTCTCACATACCGAGTAGCCATCCTTTGCAGAAGGGACAATAGCTCATTGGAAGAGCACATGCTCAGCATTCAGAAAGCTCCAGGTCCAATGCCAGGCCTGTCCACCTAAAAGAATCAGGTAGCAGGTGATGGAATCTGTTCTGGCCAAGTCCCTGGAGAGCTGCTACCAGACAGAGGAAGTAATAGTGGGTGTCATGGGCCAGGAGCTCGCATCCACCTGTGACTGATCAGCCTTCAAGGACACAGAAGAGAAGGCGATGATAAGAATCAGTTGGCTTTAGCCTTCTTAAACAGAGCTTCCAGCAGCAATCAGATGCTGGTAACAATGGTTGTAGTTCCTGGTCCTGGCTTGCTGCTTGCCGCTTGTCTTGGCCATTCCCTGATCCCTGGACCATCTGACCACATGGATTGTTGTTTGCCCAGCCCTAGGACTAGACCTGACTTTGAATGATGACTCTGCCTCCAGGAAAGTACACCTCAGAGATGCAGCCCTGTTTAGGGAAGTTTTTAATACGTGACATTTTAATGTATTTTTAATCATTGTTGGAAGCCACCCAGAGTGGCTGGGGAAACCCAGCCAGATGGGTGGGATACAAATAATAAATAATAATAATAATTATTTATTATTTTATTTTCATTGGCTGGCCTCCCACTCCACTGAGCTCAGCACATTGTTGCTCAGCAACGAGACTGCGGCAGTGGGCTAGATCTGAGCTTCCCTCATTATACAGACCCACCAACCCGCAGAGCGGGTTGATGTATGTGGAGTTAACATTATAACTCTTTGAGGAATAGATCACTTGGCTGAGAACTGTATTTACCTTTCTACCACTTGCAAGTCTTATCTATGTCCTGTTAGTTCATATTGACTATGGGGTTCAGAAGAGCGAGGCTGATAGCTAAAATCAGACTTTTATTTTTTGTTTGCAAAATTTCACTGTATGTTTTACTGAAACAAGCCAACCAGGCTTGCTTCTAAAACTGTAGTCATGATCAGTCACAGTTTAGGGTTCAGATGTTACACTAAGTTGCATAAGTGAAAGCTTCTGATCTCTTTCTCGCAGTGATCTCTTCTCACATCAGAGGAGGCATAGGAAGCACATGATCCCAAGACCAATAAACTATTGTTTTTCATTACATCTGAATACCACTAATAGGACTTCTATCTGAACATGCATAGAATTGCATTGTTAATGTGACTTTAAAGAACGTTGGGGGGGGGGTTATGCTACCTACTTTGGTAGAAGAGTGGGGTGCTAATGTATGAATATAATCTCAAACCTGATTTTATGTTCTACAATGTCAACTTATGGTCTTGTTGAGAAACTTCATAGCACATTAAAATTATCTTCAGGGATATTGACTGTTTCCTTTTGAAATGTGAGGTCTTCTAGCTCTCTGTGCTCTTCATTGTCAGGAATTTGACAGAAGCAATATACATTTTCAGGTCATCATGAGCCCCTTTCAGTTTTATGGGCTGCCAAGATAGCTGTCCTGTTTTAGCTTGAGAGGACAGAAACACCTCATTTTGTGAAGGTAATGGAATGCAATGTGTATTGTAGATTCTTGGCGAGGATTGCATTTTGTTCTCCAGGCATCATTAAGCAGTTTAATAATTGAATGATTTTTCAATAAAATGGCAGGTTCCCCCTACCCCAAGTTTGATGCAGAACACCATTTGAATCATCAACATAAATTGACCTTCCTTTGCGTAAAGAAATGAGCAGAGAGCTTCTCCTAAGGGCCCACAGAAAAGAAATAATATTTGTTGCAACGTGTTACCACAAAATCTGATTTACTGATTTGAGTATGTGAGTCTTCTATGGTTATTCATTTTTTATTCTACTGTTATGATTATATTTTGCTTTACTAGTTGAGTTTTCACTCGAATTACTTTTAAAATGTTGCTACTGAGCCCAATATATCCTTTGCTCACATTTCTAGTATATTCCACAATTTGATTAATCTTCCAATGCCTGCAGTGCCTGGTGGTAAGAAATAAGTGGTTTTCAAAATGCTGCATCTATTTATGAAAGAACACAATGCATATAGGAGTGTGAATGCACATGTGTAACTGTATTCAGCAGGTTTGTAACCATGCATTTTGAATATATGCATCGTGCATGGCATGAACATAACTCAATCCTCACATATTTGTACTATCCTATAGAAGAGCAGCTTCAAGGTTGCTATACTATAAGATAGTATCGATGTTCATGTGCCAGTAATGACACCCTAGGGAAAACCAAAGGATGAGTTGAATCTGTTCTTCAAGGCAGCCACCTGTATTGTGTCTCTGCTTTGTTAACTGGATTCTGTTAATACACTCTTGCGACATATTTGATGTGCAAGGGCAGGACTTGTGGAAAACATTCTAATTTATTAATGCAGTTAAAAGTTATGAAATATGAATATTAATGGGGTCCCAGAAAAGGTATTGTTAACCTCTTTTAAAGCTAAATAAAAAAAAATTCCTTCCAGTAGCACCTTAGAGACCAATTAAGTTTGTTATTGGTATGAGCTTTCATGTGCATGCACACTTCTTCAGATACACACGTTGATGGACTTCCATTTCATGCAGCTCAATGTGGTGCCTTCCATAGTTCTAGTTACAGATAGGTAGCCGTGTTGGTCTGCCATAGTCAAAACAAAATAAAACAAAAATTCCTTCCAGTAGCACCTTAGAGACCAATTAGGTTTGTTATTGGTATGAGCTTTCGTGTGTATGCACACTTCTTCATATATGCACACGAAAGCTCATACCAATAACAAACTTAGTTGGTCTCCAGGTTGCTACTAGAAGGATTTTTTTTATATTTTGTTTCGACTATGGCAGACCAACATGGCTACCTACCTGTAACTCTTTTAAAGCGGCATTTCAACAATGGAATACTTTCAAAGTCGGTAGTTGGTTGTTAGTGGACTAAAGAGTTATCCATTTCCCAAACTTGGTTGAGTTTGCACTGGTGGCCAAAAATAAAATCAGTGACAATTTCTTAATTGTGGAACTAGAAAAGATGGTGGGAAATATACAATAGGATGTAATGAAAGGTAAATGTGACTGTATGGGACCTGCAGGGGGAAAACGTGCAAGTTACCCCAGTGCTATCACTCCAATCTGAATATTCATTCACCAGCATTTGCCCTTGAAATAATCAGGCGAAACCTCTTTTTCGACCTCATGGAACACTTGCCCTATCATTTAATTTGGCTGTAATTCTACAGAATATTTTAAACAGCATTTGAAAAAATTTACGTTGCCAACCACAGTTTTCTGATAGCAAGACACTGCTGGGTATTGTGCAGAAAAACAGCAAACATTGTACCTTTTACTGAAAAAGTAAGCATATGAGATATACTGTAGAAGGAAGACAAATGAGTATATACTGATGGATTGAGCAGATGGTGCCAATCTCTGCAGTAAATTCGATGTAGAATTTGTGTGACAAATTTCCTTGTTTTTTAAGTTTGTAAATCATTATTATTAATATACAATTACAAGACATGCTTACAAAAACAAAATCCTGTGAAGCGTTACATTAATATGTTTTCTATTGTAATTTTTTTTTTAAATGACCACCACTCAACAAGTATAACATTCTGAATGCTACCTCTTCTCGGGATAAAGTCTGTTAATATTTGTCCATTTTGGGCAAGCTCTAATATTATTCTATAGAAAGAATTTGATTTTGCCAATTACACACGCACACAATTTTTGCTGACATTCTTAATTTCCTTATTAAATATTCCATTTCTTTTGGAATGTCCTCCCCAATCCAATTAAATAAAATCAACATTGGGCCAAATCCCCCTTTTATCCCCATCATTTCTTATAATGTATATTATTTGTCTCCAAAAGTCAGATGAGTGACAAATGGTCCAGTAATTTAGGATTAGGTTGTTTTGATGATGTGTAGAAAGATTAAATATTTTAGAAAGTGTGTAATGGGACAAAAGTCTCATTTCAGTTAAGAAGGAATGTGGAATTGTTTTTAAAAGAATAATAACTTAATAGGTGAAACAGGTAGCAGTTCAAAGAACTATTGAGCATGTTAAAATTGGGAGTTAGAAGAAATGCTTCTTTGATAGGACAAGAGTGTCTTTTCCAGCAAAACCACTTGTGTTTTTGGGGGGAGCCCGTGCTGCTGCCATACTACTTCTCAAGAGTTTGGGATCTTTTGCTTGACAGGAAAGGGAGGGCCACAGTTACCCCTTCTCAATGTTTTCAAGCATTGTGTAGGAAAACTCAGAAAATTCTGAGGCAAGATGATGGAAGTTCATTCATGACTTCTTAGTCCTCTTCTTCCTCACCTTTCTGGTATGCATTATTCACACACACACACACACACACACACCACTAACTAAACAAACAGCAGCAGTGCCAACAATGTCATATACTTTTCCAGTTTGATATCCTTTGCTTATTTGCATCTGAATAAAAGACCATCCAAATGTTCCTAGGTCTTCTCACTTTTTGAATTTGCTTTGCCTTTGGTGGCTTCGTATGATGGCCTGACTGGCAGAACTCCAAGGGGCTTGCAGGCATGAGCAAGCCCATTTACAGAGTGCATCTAAAGAAACGGTTATTGAGGTGCAGTTTCATGTCATTCAACTATTGACATTAGTTGAGATAGTCTTTCATGCCCATGGGGAAATAAGTGGTGAGTCCACTCTTTTGGACAGGCGGGTGTCCGATGATTGTAGCCAAAAGGACAAGCACAGAAATGAAGTAAACATTGCAGTGTTCAAGAAAAATGTTCCAAGTCATTAAGTAATTTTGTTCATGAATGGATTACCAAATTGTATATATTGCAGATATTCACTCCCCACCCTTTTTACAAATTAACTAATGTTATTACTATATTAATAATAGAATCATAGAACTGTGGAGTTGGAAGGAATCCTGAGGATCATCTAGTCCAACCCTCTGCAGTGCATGAATATGCAGCTATCCCATATGGAGATCAAACCTGGACCCATGACGTTGTCAGCACCATGCTGTTGTAACCAACAATAATTAGCTGTATTAGTTTGCTGTATTAATTTTCTGGTAGCACTTTAAAATTCCATTCAGGTCTGGAGATCAGCTCTTAAATGTATTGGTACAATGCTGCACAGTTTATTTCTACAAAATAGTTTAAGCAGTAAAATAATAATAGCGGAGGAAGGAGGCAACAACCAGAAAGATAATATTGATGAGAAGGAATGATTACAGCCTAATTTTGTGAAATGAGGCTTAGCTCATTTCAATACATTGCAGTCAAGATTCTGAATGTGAGTATTCTGGCTCCATATTATACAGAGTGAATGTTTTCCTGACACATTTTGGACCCTGATTCACAAAATAGGAATGGACTGTGAATGTATGATGAGCACGTTTCTTCCTAAGCTCTTGATCCACCACTGCAACAACAAATAAATACTGTACATTATATGTTATATATGCACTGCATATTCAGTAAGGGAGAGAACGTTTGCTTTTACAAAAATAGCCTATAATTCATGAAACCATTTCTGCATTATGGGGAAAAATCCACATTTGAATGTGTTTACTCATGCACAGCTCTAGATGACTTGACCAAATTTATTTATTATCCAAGACAAATTGGAATTGATGCCTCTAGGGCAAGTAACACAGTGTTATGTCAACTTGCTGTGCTGCTGTATTTTGGAACCTGAATAAATTGTGTACTAATTCTAACTCCAGTCTATTGCACACTGGTTATTTCCTTAACGGATAATGTCTACATTCCAACATATATTCTAAAGGAGCACAAAGCGTAATGGAAGAAATAAAATGCATTTCATTGTGACATGGACAGAAAATGCACACAAGATAAAACATTGTGCTTCATATCATGTATTCTGTGTTTCACAAATGTTGGTTGGTGATCCAGGCTGAAATGAACCCTTAACCTTTTTGCAAATGCACATCTGCGCACATATTTTCTGAGCTGGAAACAGTAGTATTTGCCAAGGGGCAAACAGAAGAAAAAGAGTTGAGCTTAACTCTGCACTGCCCAAGAGCTAGAGGCAGGTGGATATTTCCAGGGTTCTGTGGAAAAACACATGGATCAATGTCAATGTATCAAGCATCATATCCCACCAAGGAAGCAGGCAGGAAGGATTATCTATTTTCCCACAATACTATTTGTCTTTTTCAATCTGTCTCACTGTTTCAAGATCCATGTGAAAGTGAGATGCAGTAACAAAACAAAACAAAAACCTTCAGCAGTATTAGGTTGGTACTTCTAGGATTTGCATATGATGATCCATTTTTATGCATGCAAATTTTAAACTAGCTTGCACTGAAACTGAATTAACACTCCATGGCCTAGAGGTCAAAGAGGAGACTTTACAGGAGAGCAAAAAGAGCAATGGGCCCTTTGCTAGCGTTTCTTAGTTTTAATTAAATCAAATTAATTTTCTTCTTTCCCCACTGAGAAAGCTCCGTTGTCTTTGAAGATGACACTGTACTTGTAAGCTGCCAGGAAAAGCATATATATATATATATATATATATATATATATATATATATATATATATATATATATATATTTGCAACATTCAAAAAAGCGTTTTCAAAGAAAGATTTTATCACTGAATTATGTGCTTAGAATGACAGTATTTGCTGCGGTAGGTTTTTTAAAAATGCTTCTTTCTCATAGTTTAGGGTTGCCATATGTCCGGAAATTCCTGGACATGTCCTCTTTTGGGGATCCTGCATGTCCATCGGGGGGGGGGGTACATTTTAAAGCAAATGTTCTGGATTTTGGGTTTTAAATGCTCTTTCTGTGTGTGGGAGACGTTAGTACATGCTCTGGCACTGGCAATCCGGCTTCTGGTTCAGGCTCGGGATCTGGTGTGGGTGCCTTGACATATGGCAACTCCAGCATAGTTTCAATTAAGCTGCTATGCTACACCTTCTTACCTTGGAGTAAGCCCCATCAAACTCTGAGACTTACTTTTGAGTTGACATGTATGGCTGCACTGTGTTTGTTTAACCTATACATATTCATAAAGTAGATTCAGGTAGGTAGCCGTGTTGGTCTGACGCAGTCTATACATATACATACATACACACACACACACACATATATATATATATATATATATATATATATATATATACATATATATATATATATATATATATATATAGATATATATCCAGTAGCACCTTAGAGACCAACTAAGTTTGTTCATAAAGTAGGTCTTTGTAACAGATTTATTACAGATGATGGTTCCAATGTGTTATCAGATAAATTAGTTTATTAAAATTGCCCATAATTTACAGGAATCACAAAAGAAGTCTTGAAGCAATTTACAAAAAGATAAAAAATGATAATTATGTATCCACTAAACAGTTCAAATAAAGTGTTCATTTTAAATATCACTTAAAAAAACACCAGAAACACACCAGCCAACAGCAATATGAACACCAAAAGGAGGCAGTAAAGCCTAGCCATTACTGTTGAAATGCCTGGCAGGGGGGGGGGGAATGGCACTGGAAAGATGACAGTGTTGACACCAGAAGAGCTTCCTGGAGATGCGGGGCGTGGGCACAGGTGCTGTTGCACAAGTCCAAAATTGTTAGGAGTGCAAAATTTCAACACCTGGTGCTGCCTCAATAAAGCTGTACACTTCAGTTGCTGGGCTCTGTTTAATGGCTTCCCATGCAAAGTAGGAAGTAACCTCTCCAGACAACAGAATGACTCCTTTTTTTATTTCTGTGGCTGTGATTCTGGGTGGACATGGATGCCATCAGGCAGTTGAATGCGCATGTGTACTTTGTATGTTTCCCTCCTCTCCGTGCGACTACATGCCCTGGCAACCCACACTATGCCATGTCTGGGGAAAGCATTGCATAAGCAGGAAGCTGCCACAGAAAACACCAGCTCTCTTGCTGCTACCCTCTGAGAAGGGCCTCAGATAATGATCTCAGGGTAGCTTAATATGGAAAAGAGTTGGCCCTTGAAACCCATGGAAGACTGTATAGGTCCAAACTTGCGCTTTGAAATTGGGCTGGATATCTATAAGCAATGCTTAGTAGGCAAAGTATAATACACCACTTCTTCACCATTGCCCTAATTCAGGCATCCCCAAACTTGGCCCTCCAGCTGTTTTGGGATTACAACTCCCATCATCCCTAGCTAACAGGACCAGTGGTCAGGGATGATGGGAATTGTAGTCCATCAACAAGTTGGGGGCCGAGTTTGGGGGTGCCTGCCCTAATTCAATTGGATATACACATGCAGATATAGGTTTCCTCCCTGTGTGTATCCCTTGTGGGATGGGAAATCACATCACAAACAGCAGCTATGCATTCGACCCCAATTTACCAGCTGGAGCTGCGAAGAAATACTGAGGTTAAAATCTCTGAATAGTGCCAATCAGCTGTTTGGGAGAGGGAGTGAGAAGAGCTGGCTTTAGTCTGTCCCAATCTCACTTCCCTGCAAAATCACTGATTGGTGTTATTTAGCACCTCTGAGGGGGTCTGTGCACATGGCTGCTGTGCTTGTGTGTGTTTAGATTGGACTCAGATTGACCATTTAACATGTTGCCATAAGGGAGGAAATGCATCTCTTAAAAAGAGGACAAATGAGCACACAGATGTGCATAAAATCTGCATGAGTTAATCTATATGAATAGATGAAAATTTAGAAATAATTACTATAGTTCAAGTCAGACTATGATTCATCTCACCATAGCGGTTAAGACTGTGAGCAAATGACCTGTATTGTCTGCTCAGTCTGCTGTCCTGTTATTAACTCTTTATGGTCAACTTCAAGTCTCCTGCTGTCCCTTCCTACAGTTTTTTTGTCCTGAAACCATACTTAGACCAAATAGCTCTTCCAAAAGGGGATTATCCTCTGTAAAACAAGACATACGGTCATCTTATTAGGGCATCATTTTTGTGCATAATGACTATAATGTAACTTTTAAAAAATTTAAAGATTTCCCTAGGTTACAAAAGTACATAATCGACTTTTTTCAGATTATCAATTATTTTCTACAGATCAGTTATATTTGTTGTGAGACTTTAATGTTGTATACAGTATGGTGACAGCAGTCACAAAATTAAAAGACGCCAGCTTCTTGGGAGAAAAGCAGTGACAAACCTAGCCAGCATCTTAAAAAGCAGAGACATCACCTTGCTGACAAAGGTCTGTATAGTTAAAGCTATGGTTTTCCCAGTAGTGATGTATGGAAGTGAGAGCTGGACCATAAAGAAGGCTGATTGCCAAAGAATTGATGCTTTTGAATTATGGTGCTGGAGGAGACTTGAGATTCCCATGGACTGCAAGAAGATCAAAATTCTCCATTCAGAAGACTTCCTGATGTTGGCAAAGATTGAGGACACTAGGAGAAGGGAACGACAGAGGACGTGATGGTTGGATAGTGTTCTTGAAGCTACCAACATGAGTTTGACCAAACTGCGGGAGGCAGTGGAAGACAGGAGTGCCTGGTGTGCTCTCGTCCATGGGGTCACGAAGAGTCAGACACGACTAAACAACGCTATTCTCAGGATTCCCCCGTCTGTAGCGGGTGCAGTCATGAGATTAGAAGTGGGTTGGCAAGCCTTTCGATATGTGGCCCTAAAGACCAAGCTTTGGTTATGGCTTAAACTTTGTTTTAACCCGGTAGGCATGGCACCCCTGATACTAAGGGATGATTTCCAATCTATGTGGGAAAAAGAGATTTTAAACGAAGTGCAGACTTGCGGACTGTCACAGCTCTTTCTGGAGTCCATGACATTCTCTCATGCCAAAGCTGTGATCTCTCAAAGACTGAGGGACATTGCAAGACAAGAGGACATTGCTTGTGTGAAACCAGGGATGTTTTTGGGGGAGCAGATCTTCCGGAATTCACCAGCCCCTTACCTGGTGGAAATCCAATATGTAGAATATCGCAGACTCCTCACAGCAGCAAGATTAAACGTCCTGGAAACAGAGGTCCTGTTGGGAAGATATAAGGGAGTCCCATATGCTCTGAGGGTCTGTCCCTGTGCCTCGGGAAAGGTTGAATCAACCGAACACATTCTCCTGACCTGCCCATTTTATGTTGCCCTTAGACAGAAACTGATAGCTCCACTCTTAGGCCACCTTAGCCTGGTAGATGGAGAATGTCAGGTTTCGTTTTTGCTGAATAATTTTACTGGCACCACAACTTTTGAGGTGGCCAAATTTCTTTTTTTGGCCCTTAAACAGCGTAAGGTCAAAATCGATGGTATCGATATGGGTTTTTATGTATAATTTACTTTTAGTGTATGTTCTAGTGTAAACCCCTCTGAGTTGTCTCAGGTTTTAAAATTTGTATGGATGATTGTGTTCTGACTGACGGTCGAATAAATTGTTATTGATTGATTGACTAAACAACAGCAACAACACAGTATAAGGTTAGGGGAGAAGAGGTGGGGAGAAAGGGGTAGTGAACTTTCATTCTTGTACATAGTGTATGCGTGAGGTTTTTGTGTCAGCGTCACTTGGGTAGTTTTTTTTCCTATTCATTTATAAGTTTTCATTTTCATTGGCATTAAGAGAGGTTGGGGGGGGCAGAGCATGGTTGGTTGCCTTCAGTTGACTGCAGTGAGTTTGGTTTGCAAGTATGAGGGCAGGAGTTGTTGGGTCAAGTTAGCCATATTGATTTGCATGCTGTTGGTGGGTTCCTGTTTCCTTGTTGGGCTATGTGTAATAAAGGGGAGCCACACTGGGGTGAAGACTCTTTTATTTGTCCCTCTGCTAGTTTCAATTTGTTGGTTAGCTTTTCTATAAGGCTGTTTCCCATACAGTTTGGCACCAGTGGTCCATGTTCATTCCTGACTGCTCCCTCCAGTGTCTAGCTATGATGCTCCTGGCTGCTAAGAGTAGGTGGGTTATAAGCTCTTTATGGTGCGAGTGTGCCTCATTGTCTTGGAAAATATTCAATAAGGCCAGTAAGGCCAGTTGTGGGGTGGCTTCTAATAACTGTTTAGTTCTTTTACATATTTTGTGAAGGACTGCTGTCCAAAAGGGTTGGATTTTGGGACATGTACCTGTAGAGGAGCAACTTCTCAAGCATTTTGGTGAGGTTCTTGGATGTATCAGCACCAACTTCCATGGTGTTATCTATGCTATAATTCCAGTTACAGGTAGGTAGCCGTGTTGGTCTGCCATAGTCAAAACAAAATAATAAAAAATTCCTTCCAGTAGCACCTTAGAGACCAACTAAGTTTGTTCTTGGTATGAGCTTTTGTGTGCATGCACACTTCTTCAGATGCTATAACTTTGAGTTCATAGATTACTAAAAGTAGACTACAGTCAGGCAGTACCTTTATAAAGATCAACCAAAACATCTCAAAATAGTGAGCAAGCTTTCATGTTCTCCAGAGCTCTTTATAAGGTTGCTAAGGGTTGGGGTGGGGGTGGGGGTAAAAAAAAATCTGGTTGGTGCTAAAGTCACAAAATCTGCATTTATTAAGAGTGTTTGAGGAGATCATCAGGTTTAATTGTGGAGAGCAAACTCAAGGTTCTTGCAGGAAAGCCATGTCTTTAAATACATGGTGTGACCTATGTGTTTTTGTATGTTGTTTGGTTGTAAATCACAAGTAATTCACAAATATTTTTAATTTAAAAAGTCTCTGCTAGGCGCTACACTGATTTCAGGTTGTACCACTAATTGGTGCATTTATATTGGTTTTCAACTTCACTTTAAATGCACCTTTCCATCTTGTATATTGTAGAATTTAAAGTAATGTGGAAGTTTACTTACATCTGTACAAACTCTGCTGTTTGCATGTCGAGGCTTCCGGCCAGCTCCCACCCCAGTAACTCAGACATCACACAGTAATTTTAGTTTAAGGTTTTTGGCATAATTTTGGCCACAACTTTATTTAAATACAGCCAATGTGAGTGGTTGCTTAGGCATTGGTTCCGACTACTGTCCCCCCAGCCATGGGACAGCTGACATTCGCTTTAAGGGCGAAGTCAGAAAGGGTAAACACCTAAGGGAGAAAACGGAGTCGGGCCACGACCCACGGTTCTCCCCCAAATGCTCCCAAGGACTCTGCGTGGCCCTAGCCCCCCACCACTTGAGGTGGGGGTGGACAAAAGCAAGAAGAGCCCCTGGATTCCTTTAACAGAATACCCTTTTTGCAGGGGTAGGCCCAGCCAATTCCATACCCCTGCCCAGCGCATTCAGGGGTAGGCCCAGCCTATCCATACCCCTGAAGCAGCATTACTAGGGGCAGGCCCAGCCTATCCTGACCCCTAGTGCAAGCAATTTTAACCAATGCCTAACCGCCAACCTTACAAGTTGTGACGATTTGCTACGCAGTAGGCAAAACCAGTGACAAAAGCCAATCAGCCACTTGGACAAATTCCTACCAGGCTCCTGCTCCAAAGCAGACAACCCCATGACAGGCATAGCAAGGTCAAGCAGCAGGACACCATTCCCTAAAGTTAGGGAGGGCGGGCGGGAGATCCGTTGCACGCAGCAAAAGTGAAACTAGAGTTTCACAAACACAGGTTTTATAGGCAGCACCTGTCAATCATCAAGTGGCAACATACCCAACTCCCCAGCGACTCGCCCCAACCAATCGCTAGCTGTGGCCAAACCAAAAACTGCCCAGCAACTGGGAGCTGCTCCTTTAACCCTCCTGCAACCCGTGCTCTCTTTTAAGGGAGAACACGCTCTGTCAGTGGCTAGAAATATTTCATTTGAAGATGCCTTGGTGTGGTGGGACTGTTGCTTAATCACTTCTGTTTTGTGCCTGTGTTGCACTGAGGTCTGAGCAACACATTGGCTTCTGTGGGGAGGGGCTTGATGACGGCCTTTCTCCTCCCAGCACTGAAGATTTATAAGTACATGTTATGCACTGCCATAAAGGTACGACTTATCTGCGTCATAGCTTGGTATTTTCATATGCACAACATAGGGGTATATTTTCTGGGTGCAAGGAGCTGCAAACATGCATCTTCATAGCACGGTATCTAGCATTATATACCCAGATAGTATTTTCATTAGATGTGACTGCCATCCCCTGAATGCTTTATGCGTCTGTACCATACATTAAATGTAATATGCACTCTGAATCAGACCAGACATGTAACTCTAAACATTGCATCTTCTCTGCAAACAACCCCAAGGGCTTTGAGTGCTTTGCATGATTTATTAGACAATGTCAGTAACTTAAACACAGATTTTGACTCTGCTTTTGAAGTGGCTGAAAGTCCTCCGGTTTGGTGTGTAGAAAGAAAGAGGGTAAAGCACTTACTGTAAATTTCAGGCTCTACAATATGAAAGTGTGTCAGTGGGGATGATAGCAAATCAGGTTCTGTCTGGAAGAGATGTAATTGAATCTTCCAAACAAATGGCTGCATTTGTGCTTGTGTGCTGCATTTCCTCACCTCTACCATTTTATGTAGTGAACACATAATTTGAATAGACCACTCTTGGCACAGAGGGGGGAAATGACCAGCTGACATTTGTCATATCCAGCAGATGGTTCTGTACTTAAAGTAATGGGATCTTGAATTTCACTTTCAGATGAAAACCTTGGGTGTTTGTTGTGCTGTCATACTATTGACAAGAGATATTATAACTGAATCCACCCCTACATTTCATCTTTCTGTATTTATTAGTACTACACACACACACACACACACGTATGTAAGAAATAAAATAAAAATAAAATAAAATAGCAATGGACCATTAGGGTGATGATACTAATCATCCATCCACTTTGCTCCTCTCTGGTCCTCGGATTGTGTGTAATATCTCTCCTCTTTAACCACAATATTGTCGCGGATTGCTCCACGCCGTTGTAGCAGAGAAGTGCAAAAGCCACAGGTTCTTTTGTGCAGTATTCTTTTAATGTGAGCTATATACATACAGACAGTTTAGACAAGTAGGACAACTTCACCCTCACTCTCTCTGACTCCACTCTACACCACCACGCCCTGCTTAACAGGTTCCCCTTTAATACAAGACAACAGCCAATCATCTGTTGGCCCACTTTTGCTGAGTCACTCTGACACAGTAAGATTGCAGGTCTATTGCATCAGCTTCCTTTACTTTACATGAAAGCTCAAGCCTGCAGACTTACTGAGCTATACAACACTCTATGTATCCCGACAAATGTGTAGCAAAAGTTTGTCCTATGGTTATGAATTGTGGTTAAGGAGGAGAAACCTCAGCCACCATCTTGGGTTCAGGTGATACATTAAGCCAAACCTTGACTTAACTTGCATGTAGCATTGTGCTGAAAGGACCAGGAGTAGGTAGAGCAGGTACAACCTCCTATCCAGGAACCAGAACTTTTGCATGGTCCTGGTAAGCAATAGTTTGGCTTACCATGATATGTGAAAGAGGCCATAGCTGTATGTCAAATCTGTTTGCAGCAGAATTAAGCACTTATCTTTCCACTAAAGCAGTCTAGAAACTTTGGCCCACTTCCCCTTGTTTGGGGCACACAGTAGGAAAGAAGTGGGGTAGAAGAAAACTGATCTGTTCTTTCCTTCTCTGTTAATATTTTTTTATCTCTGAAAAGGAGCAACTTTGAGGATTTAAGTTCAGTGACTGGTATTTTGGTGTGCTCACATCAATGTGCCTTGAATGCTTAGCATTTACATTTAGACAAGCATGAGGACAGCTGACTCTATCCCATAGATCCTTCTGACAGTAAGATGGTCATGGTCCTTTCACAGCATTTGACACTAATTATCAGAAACATGTCAAGGAAGATGTCATCTGTTGTCTTAATCTTCCTGTCCTTAAATTTCTGTTCTGTAAAATCTGAGAGGATTTAAGAAGTGCCTTCAGGTTTGCATAAGTACTAAATCTTTGATATGTCTGCAGAAGACCAATATATATGATCATTGGATTCTGATGTATATTTTATCCATATACTGTCTTTTTTTTTGGATCTGATGCACAAACATATCAGGGTGTACTTATGTTTAGGTTGCAGTCCTGTACATACTTACCTGGGAAGTATGTACTTACCTGTATATACTTACATAGTGGAACATGATTCTGAGTAAACTTGCAGAAATTGCCCTGTTGAACAGTAGTCAAAGTGCTTTGTGTGCTTGTCGTTTGTGCTCATCTTTCTTACCATTGGGATTATCATTGTACATGTGCATTCCAGTTGGTTGAATGCTGGGTATTTGTAGAATTACAAATGAGCCACAGAAATCTGATTAGAAGAAACAAACTTTACTCATACCCTCCAACATACTGAGTCTCAAAACCGGGATGCACATCTTCTCAACAGTGCTCTCATGACTTGCACGAGACATGCTTTTTTCAGGGCCGTCCTTCCACAGCGCCCCAAAACACACATTTTGGGTTGCCGCATGAGATTGCAACCCTGAAAAAGTGTTTTTTAGGGGGCAATATATCAGAGCCCAAAATGGCCGCTATGCTCTTATATGAGAAAACGGGCTGTCCCGTTTTTTCCAGGACACTTGTGGGGTATGCTTTACTTTGCAATGTTCTGCTACCAAACTATATACAAATCGTCTTAGCCCCCTTTCCTGATGGTGTCACCCAGAATTGATGCACTCTATGCAACCATTTCTAAATCACTTTAGTTCCAGCTCACATTACAGCCATTTTCCTGAAGCTTCAGATGCGCTGTCTGCCCTTTTAGTTTATTCTTACATGACAGGTGTAAATTAATGTTTCTTTTAAAAGAAGGAAACAGTTTTCAAAACAATTGATTAACTGCTGTGTGGAATTTGTGTTTGGTTGTGATGAAAAAGGAGAAGTTTGCAGAACCATATTTTCTTTTCAGAGCTCAGCTTAGAGAAGAAAAGGTGTAACTGAATGCAGCAAAACCATTTCCAAGTCAGATCTAGGTAAAGGTAAAGCGACCCCTAACCATCAGGTCCAGTCATGTCCGACTCTGGGGTTGCAGCGCTCATCTCGCTCTATAGGCCAAGGGAGCCGGCATTTGTCCGCAGACAGCTTCCGGGTCATGTGGCCAGCATGACAAAGCCTGCTTCTGGCGAACCAGAGCAGCGCACGGAAACGCCGTTTACCTTCCCGCTGGAGCGGTCCCTATTTATCTACTTGCACTTTGATGTGCTTTCGAACTGCTAGGTGGGCAGGAGCTGGGACAGAGCAACGGGAGCTCACCCCGTGGCAGGGATTCGAACCACCAACCTTCTGATCAGCAAGCCCTAGACTCTGTGGTTTAACCCACAGCGCCACCTGGGTTCCTACTGAATCTACTGTTTTGTAGAATCTGCTCTTCTACAAATGATACAAATGATACATTTCTCCTAGCTCCTGATTGAAAATTGTAACCATCTTAAATTGTAACCATGTGAAAAGCAAGGTCATCTTCTGATAATAAAAATAAACAAAAAGTAAGCAAAATCAACAATGACTAGTTACTTGTTAGAAACATAAGCACATCTACTGTAATGAGCTTAAAAACCAGCAGTTAGTGTTTACTGAAACTAAGATTATTATTTTTAACCACAATTACAAAAATAATCATACATAAGCCTAAGAATTTATATTCAGAGATTTAGTTGGGAATTTGGTTCTGGTTTGAAAGATAATGTTCATTTACACACAGAAATGATTTAGTTCATTAGCATACTTCTATTCTTCAGTCATTAAAAAGCTTTAATGCTTGAGAAATTACTTAGAATGCTACTTGGTTTTATGATTTACCAAGCACTGAATGGCCTTATCATTCTGGCATGTGTCATACTATATACTTCCAAAATGTAGTTATTGCACAATGGGAGGCATTCTGAAGTGGTGTTTCTTTAATCGTTTGAGTACCAGCAAAGCTTGATTTTTGGATAACACAGTGACTATAATTAGTGTATTTATGATTTTGAATATGTTTGACAGGACTGCAACATTTCAGATTAAAGCCCTGTGGGTGTTTCCAATTTGTCACTACTGTGTTTTATATACTGTTGTCTTTTTGTTACACAATTTAAGACACTTAGAAAATAAGTATCTAGTCTTTTCTGGACCAATTAAGGAGTAGGTGAAGAAAGACAGTAAGCGAAAGAAAGAAAAGAAAGAAAGAAAGAAAGAAAGAAAGAAAGAAAGAAAGAAAGGGGGAGGCTTGAGACAATATTCTGCTTGCTTAGATAATGCATATCCAATGACATCACTTGACAAATGATAGACAATTTCAAAGGCAAGTGACATCACTTTACCTGAAGGAGTGTCTCCACCTCCATTGTTCAGTCTGGACACTGAGTTCCAGCTGTGGGGGCCTTCTGGCACTTCCCTCACTGTGAGAAGTGAGGTTACAGGGAACCAGGCAGAGGGCCTTCTCAGTGGTGGGCCCGCCCTGTGGAACGCCCTCCCATCAGATGTCAAGGAAATAAACAACTATCTGACTTTTAGAAGACATCTGAAGGCAGCCCTGTTTAGGGAAGTTTTTAATGTTTGATGTTTTCTTGTGTTTTTAATATTCTGTTGGGAGCCTCCCAGAGTGGCTGGGGAAACCCAGCCAGATGGGCAGGGTATAAATAATAAATTATTATTAATTATTAATTATTAATTAATTAATTATTTTACAATTGCTTGAACCTATGCTCAGTCTTCAAGGAATGGAAAGCCACAACTCTTTTTCCTTGTAGTCAAAAAACTCAAGAAGGCATAGATGGACAATGCAGGCAAATATATATATATATATATATATATATATATATATATATATATATATATATATATATATATATATATATATATGAGACAAGAAGGCATATATACCAACACATTTGATTCCAATGTAGAATACTTGCTTTAGTTCAACTTGACACAGACAAACATTATTCTTAAAAGGCTGTATTGCTGAAAAGGAACAAAAAGAGATGTGTGTGTGTTGAATGAACAGAATTTTCCAGTCACCCTTTTACAAACGTCTCTGTATTTCAGATACACTGCTCTTGCACATTCTTTATTTGTGAAATATTGATCCCAGCTCACTAATTTTTCTAGCTTTATAGCAGCAAGAGTTGTGAAACATCATGAGCACTATAACTGTTCAGCCATCTTTCCCCTGCTTTTCTCTCTAGAGAACCTTGTAATATTTTTTCTCCAATGTCTATAATTAATAGCACCATTTCTACAGGCCATAAAATAGCACTTTCATATCGTTTAGATTAGATACTAGCTAACCTACACTCGACTGAATGTTTTTTAGTCATCATTTTGGGCGATTCAAGCAGCAAATTTGACATCCGTGTATGTCTTCAGTTTGACAGAAAAGATTTTGAAGGTAATGTTCACTTTAAAGTAGGCCAAAAGCAAAATAAGTGGTTGCGTTGAAATTGGGGAAATATACCATACTTCCTAATACCTTCATTTTTCCATGCTTTCAGGTTTCACATGAGTTTGTGTGTGCGGACTTGTAATATTTATTGCAAATACTTTAGCCATCACAGACAATAATTTCCTGTAGTGAGCTGATAAGGACCTGGGTGAAGAAACTGATTACTAGATGGACTGATCTTGTAACGCTGAATCCCATCACAATATCTTTAAGGTCTATTGTTAAGTAATAGTGATTTATCCTATAAGATTTTTAAACAATGAATATTATTTGAATCTGACATACCAAATCCATTGCCCAGGTGATCAGTATTGTGAGCAGAAGGTCCACTTGTATGCCCCAGGTAGTTGCTTTTACAAATATCAGTCCCAGAAGTCAGCTGGGATTTGTGCTGTTGCTTGAGTTCAAGCATTAATTAGTTATATAATTTGAAATACTTGTGCAGTCATACCTCTGGTTGCGTTCACTGCGGGTTGTGTTCGTCATGGGATACAAACACGCCCAACCCGGAAAGTACTGGAACGGGTTACTTCCGGCTTCGGCGCTTCGCGCATGTGCAGAAACACCAAATTGCACCACGCACATGTGCAGATTTGGCGCTTCAGGTTGCGCTCTTTTCATGCTGCGAACGGGCTTCTGGAATGGATCCCGTTCACAACCAGAGATACCACTGTATGCTTTTTTTTAAAAAAAAAAACGAAATGTTTTTAAAATGGTTTACATAGTAAAAGTGGCTTACAAACTTGTTTTGATAATGTTGTTTATACTCTCATGGTGACAACTTTTATGTGAAGGTCTTCCACCTTTGAGCAAAGGAACACCCCCCCCCCTTATACAGGTGGGTAGCCGTGTTGGTCTGCCATAGTCAAAACAAAATAAAAATTTCTTTCCAGTAGCACCTTAGAGACCAACTAAGTTTGTTCTTGGTATGAGCTTTCGTGTGCATGCACAGTGTATCTGAAGAAGTGTGCATGCACACGAAAGCTCATACCAAGAACAAACTTAGTTGGTCTCTAAGGTGCTACTGGAAAGAAATTTTTATTTTGTTTTGACCCCCCCCCTTATGTCAGTTCTAGATGCCTTGAATAGCAAACCCTTTCTGGAAGCACAAGTTAGTCTTCCCTCTGAAATTCTGCACATAGGAAGAGCTTCCATTGGCTTAATAAGAATCACATTGCTCTCTCTCTCTGTGAAAGAATGTGTGAGAGAAAGATATTGTTATGAATTTATAGGTTCTAGAATTTAATTAAGTCTTGAGGTGTTAGAAGCTAATTAAGAGAGGCTAGTCTCTTGTGTGAGATGATGGCTAGGTCCATGTGTGCATTTGAGCTGTGTGTTAGATACTTTTATTCTTCTAGAATCAGCATGTATGAAAAGCTACATTAGGCATGTATTAGCCATGTATTAGACACTTTTAATAGGAAATCAATATGTGTTAAGAGATAATTAAATCAGATAATTTCCTTTTGAGTTGTTGGCCTGGAGATGAGCCATCTAGGCAACACAAATGATCAAAGGTGAATCTCATTCACAAATGAGTTTGTTTCCTTCCTTCCTCAACTGAGAGTTTAGTTTAAAATGCCAGTGTTTTAAGAAAAAGTTTTAGAATGGCAGTTAGGAGTTATGTAAAAATGAAGTTAATAAGCTGTGGGCTGGAGAGAGAGAGAGAGAGAGAGAGAGAGAGAGAGAACAATGATGTTGTTGTGCCTATGAGAGAAGCCAGAACCTCTTGGGGTGTGAATGTTGTGTTTCCCTCAATTGTAGGCTCTGGTTGTATGTATATGTAAACAAACCATATATCTTAAAGGCACCACAGTCTCCACTGTGCCTCATTGTCCGAAAAGAAGCACAGACCCTGGGTAAGTGCCCAGAACTCCATGGAATCTTGCACTGCTGTGGATATTGGGAGTGGAGTGCAACAATATTGTTGCAGAAGTTGTATGCCACCCCCCAACCCAAGATTCTAGGGGGTTCTAGGTGCTTACCAAGGATTGTGTTTCCATTGGGAATCCAGGCACGTCAGCGACTGTAGTGTTTTAAGATATAATATATATTTTACACCTATATACACCTGGGTCTCGGTGGTGGAAGAGAGTTCACAACACTACATCTGAATAAGGCCTTGTTTCCCCACATCATCACAGCACCAGAGTTCAAGGCATCCTGCACACCTCTCCTGTGTCTCTGCCCCAGCCTGCTAAGATAGTTCTGCCCCTCATGGCCTCTGCCTCCAGTTCTGCCCATTTTTATTTCTTGTTCCCAGAAAACCCCTGCGCCAAGCAACTCCTCCCCATCAATCTGCTCACCCTCCCTATTCCAAGCCTGGTTTTTTAAGTTAGCAATTTTCCTGCAACTTTGCCTTCATCACTCCACATAACTGTGACAATCTCTGGAGGCACAGACCCAATGATTTGTCTGTGATGGGACATCAACACTTTGGTTGTGTTAATGGCCTCTATCCCAGGTGAGGCCCTGGTCTGTGTTTTTTTTTACTTACTTATGTCTAACATACACTAACTCTAGATCTGTAACTTTGTTTATACCACAACAGAGTTAGCTAAATTATGATTGGATGAGTTGTGTTTGGCTGGTCGTTTTCAATAATTTTTTAAAAAGAAAACCCAACACCTCCCCCGAAAGAGTGAGAATCCCATATATCCACCGTTCAGTGGCTGCTATGTTTCTTCAGCTTCTGCTGCCTCCTTCCCCCATCTCCAGGGTCATCTTTCTGAATTCTTCCTCTCTCTCTCTCTCTCTCTCTATATATATATGTCTGGATGGCAAGAGATCCTTGCACAATCCATGCTAACTTAATCTATAACAATGAAGATATTCAAACAATGTCAAGGTGCTCTTCCTCATGTGTTTTTTTCCCAATTACAGAACTAAAATCTGCAGGGAGAGACATTTGGTTTGTTTGCCAATTGCCCTGCAGCCATGCCTTTTGATATCCCCACCCCCCAGTCAATTTCATGTAAGTTTCAGTTTTGCACTTCTTTTGCACTTCTTTTCTCTCTTGCTCCTTAGCCCCACTTGAAGGTGCAAAATGAAGTTGGGAGTGAGAGGGGGGAGAAAGGATTTCCCCCCCCCCCGCTAATGTGCTTTCATCTGTACCAAGCAACAGCCACTGGGATGGTGTAGAACAGCCATTATGTCCTTGTCTTCATACCTTTTTATACTCTTGTGTAAGTTCTCCAAGCCTTTGATCCTATATGCACTTACCAGTACTTCAATTTGCCTGTGTTTAAACTGAGACTCTGGATTCAACATAGTAGGGGAGGAGGACTGCCAAAGCCTCCGCTAGCTGTTCACAGTTGAAAAGTGGGCGACTTGGCTTGTGCCTTTTATATTAAGCACCACTCACACATACTTGCATATGTAGGAGAACATCCTTTTGCCCTGAGACCTTTAAATCCTGATCCTTGTTGTTTTCTATTTTTCTTCTGCTCTCTCTTTTAAAGAGAGCAGATAATTCTACACAGGGACCGCATTTTGAGCTGAGCCAAGGGAGGCAAATCCAACAGCATTGGCAGCACCCGTTGACTTACTCATGTATGGGCTGAGGCACAAGCTAAGTCTGCAACACCCACTTTCCAACTGTGAACAGTTAGCGGAGGCTTTGGCGGTTGTCCTCCCCTACTATGTTGAATCCCAGAGTCTCAGTTTAAACACAGGCAAATGGAAGCTGAGCTGCTGCATTGCATACTAAGAGGGAGCTTTTGCTGTTGCTGTTGGCACTAGAGGTGGGGGACAGACTGAGTGTGCTTAATAAATCATGAAGAGGTCCCTGGGATCATGGACTACCCTGGAAGTCAGATGACAGGCCTCTGATCCATCAATTTCCTATTTCTAATTTAATATAGTCCATGTATGATGATACTTTAGGCAAGAATTATAACACCCAGCGTTATAGTCTGGCTTGGACTGTAATTAATACTTGAGAGTGATGAAGGAGTTATTTACCATATACAGTGGTACCTCGGGTTAAGAACAGGTCTGTTCTTAACCTGAAACTGTTCTTAACCTGAGGTACCACTTTAGTTACAGTAATGGGGCCTCCTGCTGCTGCTGCGCGATTTCTGTTCTCATCCTGAAGCAAAGTTCTTAACCCGAGGTACTGTTTCTGGGTTAGCGGAGTCTGTAACCTGAAGCGTCTGTAACCTGAAGCATCTGTAGCCTGAAGCGTCTGTAACCTGAGGTACCACTGTACTGCCTCTGATGCTATTAAAGTCAGGCAGGCAGCAGTGTAGCTAGCCACTCGGGCAGGGCGCGCTGCGTGGAGCCTCGCTGCCACCTCAGCTGTAGGGCGGCTGAGTGGGAGACAGGGGGCGGGTGCAAGCCCCACGCTGCCGTTTTGGGCAGCGCAGAGCCTGCAGGCGCCCAAACCACACGTCACTCCCAGGAGAGACACGTGGCTCGGGTGCGCTGCAGGCCCCGTGGTAAGTTCTGCCCCTGCAGTGTGGCACCCAGTGTCCTCTGCCCCCCCCAGCTATACCTCTGCAAGCAGGTGGGCTGGGGTTGTGGGTATTGAGGCAAAAGATGAGGTTCCTAGGTGGTTAGGGGAGGGAAATGGATAGAATCCGTGTCCTGGGCAGTTTTACACACCCCTTGACCAAGCAGGTTGGGGGTGATATTTGATAGAGCATTGTCACTGGAAGTACAAGCAGCATTGGTAGCTAGGAGCTCCTTCTATCAGCTTCCTCAACTGCACTGTTACTGGTTTGGGATAGCTTTGTCACAGTGATTCATTGCTGGCAGCCTTCCAGATAGATTACTGCAATGTACTGCTGCTGAAGATGGTCCATAAACTGTGGCTTCTGCAGAAAGTAGCTGCTCGGTGAGCAGATCAGCTTATTTTAATCACAAACTGGTCCAAAGGAGCTGCATGAGCTATCAGTGTGCTACTGGGCCAGATTCAAGGTGCATGCAACTTAACTACTTAAAGGAGCACCTTCCATGTTAGGGGTTATGCATGGGGGCGATATCTGCTATGCGGTAACCCATGAGAGGGCCTTCTCCGCAACAGTGCCCCAATTCTAGAATGCGCTCCCCATTCAAATTCAGTTGGTGTTGATGGTGGTTAGCTTTTGTGGCCAACTTAAGATGTAGCTGTTTGCCCAGGCATTTGGTAATCCATTCTCTTTGGGCTTGTAATATGCACCTCCCGTTTGTTTATTTTCTGCCCTGTCTGTATTTATAATGCTGTGTTGCTGATGCATGGCTGTGTGTTGTGTGGGCTCTTGGCGAACAGCAGATTAGAAATCTTAAGTAAGAATTTCAATCCCACACAACGACCCGAAAAGGCTTGTAGTCGGGTTGAGCAATATACAAACTATTTTTCAACTTTTGGTGAAAAGAGGTCAATTAGCAGAGCCCAATTATTAACTGAGCCAGATGGGATTTGCAAATCACCCTACTTTCAGTTTGTTCATATGTTGGCATCCATCTGTCTCAAGAGAAAATGGAGTGCACCTCTGAGGGTGAAGTCAAACCGCTACATTAGCAACACCGAAGTGACCTCCCTGGGGTGCAAGCCTGGGCAGTGTATATGGAGATATTGGACTGCCCAGATGACAAGGTCTCCCTCTTGGCTTTGCTGATGTGGTCCATGGGAAATCAGAGCAGTACGTTTGGCACCAGCTTGGCTGCAGGAGTTGCCAGCAGGAGGCGTTTAAGGCACCATCCAACTGACTTAAGGACTCCACTCCAGATTTCTGTAGGGTTAATCCTCAGCCTTTTCTTCTACCCAAGATACATTGGCTTGGTTAAAACATGACACTAAACTATAGTTGCATAAACACTGAACAGGGATGCTTGCAATACTGCCTCTGAAACTACAACTTTGTACAATAACTGTGTCTATAGGCATTCCATTTATTTCCATTCTGAAGAGGAAAAAAAGAAAACACAAGTTGTTGGTGTTTTTTAAAAAAAGGATATTCCACCCCTTTTAATGATAGTCACATCATTTTGCCCCACGGCACTCTGTAAGCTGCAGTAAAACTTCGCTTTTGCAAATGGACTCATGGGAAGGGCTTTTCCTGTTTTCATGTCATGTCAATAACTATTCTGTCATCAAATGCAACCTTTTGACTAGCTTCGTGTAATATTCTCATCCTAAGAGGCACATGTACCTGCAACTGCAGCGGTGAATGTGCCATATACACAAACCTTTAACAGGCAGTGCAGAGATAAACAATAGCAAATATATGTTTATTCATTTGTTTTCTCCCCCCCCCCATCTTTTTGGAACCTTTGGAAGGCTTGAAGAACTTGGGAATCCACAGACCTCTGTCACTGGTTCTCCTTGGGACGTTGACCTCCATTTGGTGGGAACCCCCCCCCCCCGAAGTTAAAGCGCCTGTATTCCCAGAGTTATTTCAGAGCTCCTTCTACTAATTGAATTTAGAGCTTCCTACCATAATTATTAAGCCTGCTTTTCCAAAGTGACAATATTTGCTATATTGACAGGTGCCAGAGCTTTTCCGGGGGGAAGTGTATTTTCAGCTAGCAGAGACTAAATGATTAATACAGTATTGATCGTCTGGAGTTTTCACATTGAGATTTGCCAAGCCAATGGTTGCCATACCTTATCGAGAGTCAGCTCTTTGACAGGCCTTTATTTGATGCCTGATACCCATCAGCTCCCTCATACATTCTTAAATAAGATTTATGTAAATTCTGTGGGCAGAATCTGCTGCTCAAAATAACACAGCTATACAGAATACATCTTTTTCCATGTTGCAATTTTGAACAGATATGTGTCAGTTCTTAAAACTCACATATATGCTTCTGCAGCTTCTGCATATCTTTAGTGTAAATGTTTTGTTTTTTTAAAAAAAATAACGAATATCCTCATCTCATTCAGTTCAAGACTCTTCTAAAGCTCTAATCCATACATTCAAATCCAGTTATTTCAGCTTACTTCCAGGTATGGCAAAGCAGCCTCTAAGATACACCTAAGTAGATCAAAATCTAACACTTAATAGCAACCCTTCAAATTCCACATCCTGCTCCTGTTTTGCTTTGTGCTTTTCTCCTGTGTCCTAGTTTATATGCGCCACATTTATAAACCAGTTTGTAGTTGGCTTGTTTGTGGGGGTGGGGACACAAAACCATAGTAAGAATTAATCACAGTTTTGTCCTGGGACTGAGCTATACAGCTGCAAATACAATGTTTTAAGTGTGTTTTAAGTGCATTATACAAATGTGACACTAGATGGTGATGGTGAGCTAATGGGAAATTCTATATAGATTTTAAAACTTTTTTTTAAATAGCACTTTCACAGCGTTTTTTATATATGTCTAGATTCAGCCCTGGTTTAGATGAACAACAAGCAGCAGTGATTTCAAAATAGAAATAGAAAGTTCTCTTCTCTTTGCAGCTGTGCCTGAGAAGGAGGTGGAAAGAATATGCAACAGAGGTGGTTTTAGGGTTGTGTGAATGGTGTGGCTACACTGGGTGCCGTGCTGCAGGGGGCACCACAACAATGTTGTAGAACAGAGAGTGAGAAATAGGGGGTGTCAATTTTTAGCGTTGCACAGGGTGCCACTGAAATTTGAGAGCCCAAGGTCTGCCAATGCCTGCAGCAATAAACAGTGGTCTAGTAGTTTGACTCCTGAAGAGCATTCAGATGTGTATACACATATCTGTACATGCACACAGTTTCCAAGGCATTCTGGGGCTCAAACGGAGAGATTGGTTATTATTTAGGCCTGTAAAAAATTTGAACCAGTGGCAGCAGCTTTATTGGTTTCTCAAAATTTGGGGTGGGAGGAATAATCTATGCATCAAAGGAATGTCTAAACAGGAAAAGTTGCCAAAGCAACATAGCAGTCTGAAAATATTTGCAGTAGACTTTGTACATAGTCTTACTGTGTGTTCTCTCCTTTCCTTTGAGTAATAAAGCCATTTCTGAAGAAACTGCAGAATGGCAATTAAGTGATCCAATCACTTTTTCTTTGAAATAGCTAGCTCCATGGTTTCAGCCACCGGAAATATAGTAGCATGCAAGCATGTGTGATTTTGTACTTAAAATGTTGCCTTTTGGGATATACCATGCTCCATTTTTTGGAGAGCTGTTGCAGCCAGATCAGCTGCAATATGCAGCTGGACTCTATTTGCAGCATGGCTGCATTCATCTTATCAAAATTTCCACATTCCATCCCAGATAATCCTTCATGACTGCTGTTTATCTGAGATGTACTCTTGTTTTTAATCTCAGGCAAGAGTTTAGCTCTGGGTGTCATTGTGGAACAGACTTTTTAGGGGAAATGGGAAGCATTTTAGTAGAAAGCACTGTTGTTCCATAGGCATGTGGGGCTTGTAGGACAGAGCTTAATATTACACACACACACACACACACACACACACACACACACCTGGAATAGCCAAGTGGTGCCCTTCAGAAGTTAATAGCATAAAATTTCTATCAACCCAAGCCAGCATGGTCAATGATCAAGAATGATAGGAATTGTAATTCAACAACAACTGGAGGGCACATCCATATTAGCTGCCCCTGAAATATATAAATCACTTCAGTATTCTTTCTTTTAAAATATTGTTGTGTGCAAAATAGTTGCCCATGGATACCACACTCATGCCAGGAAAACTGATTTACTGATTTGGTAAGCATCAAGCTCTGTATTGACATGTTTCAGCTGCTTCCTGAGTTTTCTAGAATTTAAGAAATAGAAAGGATGTGAAGAGTTATATGTTTTGCTGGAAATATATAGTGTGTAAAGTTTCTGATGCAATTCCCTTCCAGATTCACTAATAAGAATTGTTCTGCCATGGATTTCAAGAGCAACCATTAAGTGCAGGTGGAGGCAGGTCTTGCTTGATTGATTGTAGAATGCTTTTCAGTTTAGTTTCGCTCTGTCAGATAAAAGGAGGGGCATCCATTGTTTCCACAATGTAACACTCATTGGCATTGAATTCTGCATCCATTGTTTCCACAATGTAACACTCATTGGCATTGAATTCTGCATGCAGAGGGTGGGGGGGGGGGAGAGAAAGCATTTCGCTGATCTGCTTTTTTGCAAACCATTAGTGATAACTTCAAATAAAAATAAATAAATAGCAGTATACTAAATGCTGTTTGTTCTATCTGAAAAAAAGAGGCAAACGTTCTAAATATAAAGTGCATTTCTTGTCATCTGGGCTTTCATGAGTGCGGTGAGTATTCATGCCTCAGAAATGTGTTTTTGAACTGTGAACAATTTTGGTATCGCTATCAAGCAACTGACACGAAAGAAAGCAGCAAAAACACCACAAATCTGTCTTATGTTTTGACTTTCTGATCTTCCATCTTGCATTCTCTGAAAAGCATTTTTTTTAAAAAAAAAAACAACCAAAAAACCCACCTTAAGTACTATATAAGAAAAGTGCTCCAGTTCAATCTTTATGCAAAATAAAGGTAATACAGTGTACCGAAAATGGGCTCCTGACAAAGATCAATAAATGCCGCGTATAGGAGAGCAAAGTTATCAAAATGCAAATATTTCAAACAAAACAGAATTTAACAATTGCCAAGATAAGCTGTTCGCTCAAAGTGTATTGTAGACATTTTCTAGTTTACATAAAGTAATTAAATTCAAGCCTGAAGAATTCAATTTTTCCCTTCCCAAAGATATTATTGGCAGCATGATTTAATGTGGTGTTAAGGCTTGGAAAATGTTGCCTGTTTGAAGGGCACAGGAGTATTTATTACAAAGCTGTTGTTTGAAAGCTGACAACTTTTGCAAGCTTTCTTATGGGGGGGGGAAGCATTCACTAATGACTGCAAGAAAACAATATACTATTATATACCTAAAAATACAGGTTGACATTTTCGTCTATAGTATTTCTTTAGTGGTGTGGGATGGGAGAACTGACCCACTTGACTCTGCACAGCATGTATGGAATCTGCATAGAAATAATTACAAAGTGGTTCCACACACTTCTTGAAGAGACCTCTGAGGCAGGCGATGGGAAGTACCGGGTATTTTTCAGTTTTGTTCCCTTCTATGGCAGCTTTGTGGCATCGGGTGTGTGCTCACTAGATCCTTAATTGTACATCATCCCTCATATTCCTCGAGGGGAAGATCAGGACCAGGGGGATGTTTATTACCTTCCCCTCACCCTCTTAGGGCAGATCCACAGCATATATTTAAAGCACACCCAACACACATTTTAAACCCATGATTTCCCTCCAAAGAATCCTGGCAACTGTAGTTGCCCCTTTCCAGAGCTATAATTCCCAGTACTCCAAGCAAACTACATTTCCTAGGATTCTCTGGGATAAGCCCATGTGCTTTAAATGTTTGCTGGGTGTGGTTTAAATGTGGGGTGAATGAGTGAATTGCAGATGCTAGGAATCAGTTCAAATAAACAAAAGAACGGTGATTAGACTGAACCTTAAAGGCCATTTAGTTCATCCCTTTACCGATGCAGAAAATCATCTTCTATTTGTTATTGAATTAAGAAGAAGAAGAAGAAGAAGAAGAAGAAGAAGAAGAAGAAGAAGAAGAAGAAGAAGAAGAAGAAGTTTTTCTTACTAAGTTTCAGAAAAGTTAATTTGTTTGAGATGTCATTTAGCTTGTTTTACTATTTGAGACCCTTCTTAACTCCATGTAGATTTTCCTGCAAGGGAATTTTACTGAAATTATGTGGGTCAAAAGCTCCCAGGAAAATCCGACATCACACAATATTTTGTTTCTGTGTCCCAGTACTAATACAGTGGAACATTCAGAGTAATGATATGGCAGTCTACTAGTGAGGACAATTTCATTTAACAATATAAATGCTAAACTGCAATAAAAATCAATAACTGACAAACTGTGGTTTTGCTTTGAAATACTAGAATAAAATTTATCTTAGAAGGTCATCATTCTATCTCTATCCGAAAGGTCATTTTCAGAAGATGGAAGGTCAGGTTCTACTCAAATAGTGAGAGTCAGGATTTTTGTTACTTCCACATCCATTCTACCGTCACCAAGACTTATTTCTAACACATCTATAAAGCCCTCACACCAAAATTACATCTCTGGTTATATCTTTCTTTAGCCCAAAATACTTGTGAAAGATAATCCTGCAGTTTTCTCATGGCTGCCTGTTCTTGTTGTTTAATGAAATGCAGCCACCGGGTGTTGCCTGAAATCAGGACTGGCTACATACCTCTTTCTGTCATTTGTCCAGTCAAATTCTCAGCTCCTCAGCAGCTTCTCTTTCTGTATTCCTCCTCTCCCTTGAGTAGCCATGCTGCCAATTAATTTTGCAATTCCTAGTTTGCAGCTGATTTTAATTTTAAGAATATGTAAGGAACAAAAATCATGGAACTTCCCACCACAAGTAGTTTGGTCCTTTCATCTTTGGGGCTTCAATAGACAAACAACACACTCTTTGCTACGCAATGCTCTCAGTAGGAAGAGTCAGTAAGCTGAGTTCCCTCGCTGCGAGAAGTCAAGTTACAGGGAACCAGGCAGAGGACCTTCTTGATAGTGGCGCCTGCCCTGTGGAACGCCCTCCCACCAGATGTCAAAGAGAAAAACAACTACCAGACTTTTAGAAGACATCTGAAGGCAGCCCTGTTTAGGGAAGCTTTTAATGTTTGATGGACTATTGTATTTTAATATTTTGTTGGAAGCCGCCCAGAGTGGCTGGGGAAACCCAGCCAGATGGGCGGGGTATAAATAATAAACAATTATTATTATTATTATTATTATTATTATTATTATTATTATTATTAAACTGATTTACAAGTATAAGCGTGCTTGAAATTTAGAGCTATGAATTGGCATGGAAGGATATGATCAGTTGTGAAGTAAATGTGGATCTTCTAGATTCTGAATAATGGATATTAACAGCAAAATCCTTGAGCTGTCGTAACTCTTAGTTTCTTATCACGTTGTAGCGGTTGAGGGCTTCTAGGCCAAGTTGCCTAGATGGATCTGCTTTCCTCGCTGGGGACAACTAGGTGTTACAATATTGCAAGTCAGTGAGATCCATCTACAAGCCTATTTGTTTAAAATATCCTACATTCTTAGTGTTGTTTCCATGAAAGTATTACTGGTATATTCATTTATTCCTTATTGCTCAGTCTATTGGGATCAGGATAGCAGCAGTACTCTACTGTCTTGTTAAATAAGCAGCACCAAAACAGCTATGTGGTTAAAAAAACAACAACCCAAAAAAAGGAGAGTTAACTGAAAATTTGTTTCCCCCCCCCAGAGAATCTTAATATTTCATCAGTGCTTTAGATTCCGCTTGGTTCTGCCAAGTACCTCTGAGGTTGCCTCATTTCTGCTCTATGTGCTCTCAACTAAAGTAGTCTTAAGTGCAACGTTGCTAAGAAAAGCACTGCTTTTTTCAAATTCAACTAAATTGCGGTAGCCCATAAAAACATAAAATATTAAGACATAAAATTGCAAACCAACTGGAGTTAGGGAAACAAACCACAGCACAAATACAAGTTTTAAGAAAAGCACTGAGTACTTAACTGCTATATGTTTGATGTAAGAGCTCTTACCATACATAAAATGTCCCTAGCAAACCATTCTTAAATTACCTTAGCTTGAAGAAGTTTGTGGAGGCATCTATGTGAAACTAGGGCACTAACATTAAGCTTTTGAAGCTAAAACTGGAATTTAGTACTTGCTTTTTGAATTATTTGCCTTCCTTCAGCTTATATGGCTCTGATCCGAAGTTTTAAATATTTCCGGTGTTAAGCCGTGTGCATGCAGACACTTTTGCAGGAAAATGTTCCTTTTGTGTTTTCTCGCTTATTATATAAACTCTAAATTGAATGAGTCAGTTTTCTCTATTTCCCCCTCATATAAATATTTTCCCTTGGGTTGATTCTCCTGGGAAAGCTAATTACCAAAGATATTTGTCTGACAAAGGTATATGTGTCAAGAAGGGGATTAGAACTCAAAGTCAATTTCAGCTGCACACAGACACGATCACTCTTCTGTTAGGAAGGCCACTTCACAAAAGATGTGATAGGGAAGTTACTTCTGTGAAATACTGGTAAATGCCATAAGGTAAAGGTACCCCTGTCCGTTAGGTCCAGTTGCAGATGACTCTGGGGTTGTGGCACTCATCTCGCTTTACTGGCCAAGGGAACCGGTGTTTGTCGGCAGACAGCTTCCGGGTCATGTGGCCAGCATGACTAAGCTGCTTCTGGCGAACCAGAGCAGCGCACGGAAACGCCGTTTACCTTCCCGCCAGAGCGGTACCTATTTATCTACTTGCACTTTGACGTGCTTTCGAACTGCTAGGTTGGCAGTGTGCATGAACCAAAAGAAAGCTCATCCAGATATACAGAGAGCAGCATAGGGACACCTGGTTTGAAACAGTGTAGTTTTAAAAGACTTTAGGGAGGCACTGCTGTTTAGGGAAGTTTTTAATGTTTAATGCTGTATTGTGTTCTTAATATTTGATTGGGAGCTGCCCAGAGTGGCTGGGGAAACCCAGCCAGATGGGTGGGGTATAAATAAATAAATTATTATTATTATTATTATTATTATTATTATTATTATTATTATTATTATTATTAATATATGTAGGTGCGGCTACTGGAAACTCAGTTGTCTTCCCTTTGCTTGCTTCACAGAGAAGAAGTGGACAAACCTCTTCTCTATTTCAGCTGCTTTCTTCTTCACTCTGGTTCTCTCTCCCACCCAACCACCCACCCTCCCATTACCCAATATCTTTACTAGATTTACAAAATTCTCTGTTACCTCTCCGGAAAGACAGCATGAGGGAGAGTAAAAGATGACTGATGTAATTAGGCCAGTTCAGTTATTCAAAATCTTATCCATGCAATGCAGCTTAACAACTCTGCCTCACCCGCCAAAGGCGACAGTCTCGTGAAGGATGTAATATCAGACTAGGGATGTTTATGGATACAGCCACAGCATTCCTGCAGCAATATCGCTGATTGTGGGCTTTCCAGAAGCATCTAGTTGGCCATTGTGGGAAACAGGATACTAGATAGATGGACCCTTGGTCTGATCCAGCATGGGCTCTTTATATCTTGCCACATGTCTCAGCTGTTACACAGGAATGATTTCCGGGGAGTTGTAGTACAATGTGTGTGTGTGTGTGTGTGTGTGTGCGTTAGTTACATGTGCTGTTGATGCAAATATTCTATTACAAGTTGTCTCCTGCTTAGTCTCCCCGTTGCCCTCTACGCCACTGCAGTATAAATTTTAATGGCTCGAAGAGAGCGGAAACATCATTCCATGTGTGGAGGTATCGTCCCTTGAGTATGTTTGCCAGTACTGCTTTATAATGAAATACAGTAAATATTGCATACACAGTCATTCCATTTTGGGTCTCGGCAAGCAATAGCCATACAGATTAACATGAAAAACATTTAAAATAAAATAAAATACTTAAGGCCATATTTTCTTCAGAGAGGAAGCTATGTGGAAGCCTTTCTTGACATATTGACTTAATAGCAAGTATAAGTGTGTGTGTATTCTGAAGACCAAATTGCATTTAAAAAAAAAACATAATAATAACAACCAACAATGGAAAACCATATGGATTATATAACAGCATTCCATCTATTTAGACCAGTGGTGGCCAAACTTGGCCCTCCAGCTGTTATGGGACTACAGTTCCCATCATCCCTGGCCACTGGCCCTGTTAGCTAGGGATGCTGGGAGTTGCAGTCCAAAAACAGCTGGAGGGCCAAGTTTGGCCACCATTGATTTAGACCAACTGCAGCCTGTCCATTCACAAGTGAATGCAGAAATGGACGAACCAAACGAATGGACGAACCAAACGAAAAATGAGGAACTGAGAGGAAACAAAATTGACAGATTTCCCCACCTATTCCTGCAATTTTTTTTTGTAGCAACATCACTAAGACCTCTGTCAAGCTAGCATCTGTCTGTCTGTTGCATTCTCTCCAGTTTCCCAAGTGGTGATAGGTTTAGGACCAGTACTACCAATCCCCCCCCCTTTGGCTGCAAGAGCACTAGAGATAAATGGTAATTTTGAAATATTTTGTAACATAATGTAAATGCATTTTTTAAAACAATTGCATAAGTAAAGTAAAACTGGAGGCATAAGAGGCACTCATGTAAGGGAGGAGATCCATTACCACATACAACAACAACAACAACAATTTATTAAATTTGTAGAACACCCTATACCCGTAGATCTCAGCGCGGTTCACAACAAATGTAATATCCCTCCAAAGAGGGCCTGCACACACAATATATGTTTAGCAACTAAGCACTTTCTCTCTATGTCTCTGTCTCTTCCAAACTGTGAAACTGGTGCTTCTTCATGCACACTTGCATATGCATATTTGATGTGTGCACCAAAGAGAAGATTTAGTTCAGTCCCTGAATTGGTGTTTGAAGAGCAGCCTGGCTATTTTGTCTCAGGAGTCCCTCTGTGTCTGCATTATCCCCACTCTATTATTGGAAAATTATTGGGGGAGAGATGGCTATAACTTTTTTATTGTATTACATAAGTGAATAAAATTTGTCGGCATAGTACCCCTTCCAGAATGAATAAGACCTGCCAAAATACAGGTGAATAGGTCCAGGGTTTGCTCTCCTGGGTATCATTAAATGTTTTCTAAGGAAACATATATAACTTATTTTTATTTTGGGATAGACCTGGACGAAATCTGCAGGCAATGCCACCATTTCTGAGGGAATATATTGTGTCAAATGTTAGAAGTGGTTTTCTTGCAAGGGCAACCTTTACAGATTTGGGACAGGTAAAAAAGAAGGGACAATCTCCCCCATGTGTTTTGTTGGCAAATTGCAAACATGAGAACGATGTTCCTGGGTAAAGAAACAAAACAAAAATGTCAAATCACAGACAAATATATTCAGGGACTTTTGTGCTAGGCACCTATAAAAGCTTATGGGGGGCAGGGAGGAACTAAAAGAAATTCACATTCCGGGGACTCCGCTGCATTGGCAAAGAAAAGGTGCATTATATGCCTTGTATATGCATTATAACACTGTAACACCAGATGGCGCTGAAGAGTTCCGTTTTTGCTAATCCGATTTCTCATATAAAGTTTACAACACATTTAACTGAAACGCTTCTTTGATGTGTCTAGATCCAGCTTGGGTAAAACTATTCCCTCTGATTATACTGATGTGTCAGTGAAGACAACACAGGGAGACAGTGAGTATTAAGAAGTAGTAGAACAGTCACAATCAAAACTGCAGAAATTACTGCTGCTTCTTGTAAGCAATAGTGTAGTTCATCCTTAAGATAACCTTAAATACATTTAATTTTGCTTTTAGCAGAAACTTGCCTGTAGAATTTGTTTCTAACCTGAATATGTGAGGCACCAAAAAGTGCTTCAGGGACCCCTGCTTCAACTCATGCTGCCTCATAGAGATCCTGCTTCACCCATGACAAGCCTTCTGAGGCACCCTGCTTTGACTTAGGATTCATCCAAATCTGATATGCACCCTGGGTGACTACCCTCTGCTCCTTACCTGGTCACTTTCCTCGTGTTCTGAAGTGTGTCTCTTTCAAGAATGCACACGCAGATTCCCATCAATTTCCTCCTCATTAGCTTCCATTAAAGAAACAGCAACCAACCATCCTTGGCAGACAGTGAGAGAGAAAGAGAGAAAGAGAGAGATGGAGAGGGGAAAGAGAACGAGCTTGTGGTACATTCTGAAAAACCAGGCTTCTCACTCTAGTGATTAAAAATGTTGCTCATCATGCAGTCGAGAAGCATAGTATTTAAATGATAAATTGTGAAGCTAATTTATCACAGGGAGTGAGGGTTAGGTAGACCAAGTTTAAGTCCTACTTTTTAATCTGTTCAAGGCAAAGAGGATAGAGTTACTGAATAGACAAAAATAGTGGCCGAGTATTTTCAGGAGTCATAATTAAATTTGGAGTCATGGAACATCAAAAGAGAATTGCAGGAAAGAATATAAGTAGACAGTGGTGCCCAGACATAGATCAGTATTTGGCTATGCAAATTAACTGTCAAAATTAGAGGCCAAAAGGCTCTGTCAGTCAGATGAAAAAGTGGGAGCACAGAAAAAGCTCTCCTTTGCAAGTTAATTCTTTATAAGTGAATTGGGAATAGTTTTGATAACTAGTGGCGTAATACAAGACAAATAACCCACAATCTTTTATCTTTTTTTTTTTTTGGAAAACCAGTTAATCCTAGGTGTTTACAAAATAATATTTTTTTAAAATATCACTCTCGTCTAGAGTAAATGATAGTAAGTTTAGCAGAATTTGGTTCTTTGCCCTTATTTCTTTTCAAGGCAAGCATGCCGGTTACAATATGATATTCTATTTGGAAATGACCTTTTTCTGCCCAAGGTTAACACCTGGAAGTTGGTTTTTTTTACCCATGATTGAAGGGTGAGAAAATAAAAAGCGAAATCCTGTGTGTATTTTCTTGGAAGCTTCCTGGGACTTATTGCAAGCAAATTATGCACAGGACTGTAGCCTGGAAGAGTGGCCAGTGAGAAGCAGGGAACACTGCATACCACAGTGGTATCACTGTTGCTTACTGGGATGGTGTTGGGGTGAGGTAGGGCAGCAGCCAGGGCAGGAATGTGCAGGTGCACTGCTAGGAACATCCGATTGGTTCTGCCAGTGGGTCTGCACCGCGTGTGATGAGAGAGTACTCTAAGGCAAGTGATGCTTCACATGTGAGAATTCTACATCCCTGGGGTTTATTATGCTGCGTTACAGCATTCCTCCATGTGGAGTTGTTTTGAAGGGCTTGAGAGAGTTAAACGATGGTGTTGCCTGCCACTGTTTTTAATCTGCTTTGTGCATCATCAGTCATCTGCACCACAGAGATAATGCTTCCCTACCTTACAGGAGCATTGGGAAACTAAACATCCATTAATGATTGTGGAGCCCTTAGATACTACAGGCAGTGATGAAGGTCATATTCTGCGTGAGCAGCGTTGACAGATTGCTGCATTCTTGTGTGAAACAGGTAAAAATACATTTGGATTCATATTGAACCATGAGACAGCCATATTAGCAAATTACCATGAGATAGTGTTATCAACACATTAAGTAAAACCACGATCTGATAGACATTTTTGATCAATACCCATTCCTAAAGAATATGATTTCCCATGAATATTGACTGAATTTGGAGTGGAAGATATAGTAGGCATAATTAGTGAAAAGGACAATTTTGGTAGTGTTTTTAAGGGGAAGATACTTTATGTGGCAAAATATTTAATCTGCAATTAAGATGGGGGAAATGATATTATTACAAAAATAACTCTCCACATCTTTCAATATTAGTTATTCTCATAGTTCTCAGATCTGTTGGAAACCCTGCATTGTTGCAGATATAACTGCTGCAAGAACTATAATTGAACTGATAAAGTCTGCACGGCTAAGACTTGCAAAGATTCTTCCCGTCAAAGGTGAGTCTTTGTTTACCTCTTGAAAATGCCGCAGAAACAGGTTCTGGAAAGCCATTTCCAATAGAGAAAGGGCCAGTTGATCAGATAGCAGCTAAACTAATGAAAAGCATCATGGAAGTGACAGGAAGATTAATTAAGTCCCTCCAGTCGTATTCACAGGCGGCTATACAGAGTTCCTTTGGGTACTGCTGCAGTTAAATAGTATTCATGGTGACAAATATTGTAGATTTCCAGAACAGACACCTCTGATTCAAGGGTAAAAAAAACAACATACACACAACAGCCACCACATTTGGTAGTTTTGTCTAGTGAGGACAGGAAAATCAAGCGAACTGCTCTAGCGACTAGTAAATCAAGAAAATCTTTAATAAAAATTAATTTTCTAAAAAAGACACAAAAACTCAGCAGCCTCAGCCTGAATAACTTAGTCGGTTAGAGCATGGTGCTGATATTGCCAAGGTTGCAAGTTTGATCTTTGTGTTCTATGATTCTAGAAAATAAATGCAATTCGGGAAGTGGAATTAGCATCTGTTTCTTTTAGGCACAGAATCAAGTTGCTATGTTGCCATTATAAAATGCCACTGGGCTAAAGTATGCTGTTGGAGTGGAAATGCACCCCCAAAGTTGGATTAATCTTTGGGGATTGGCAGAATTGAACAACTTCTAGAAATCTTGCTCTTGAACAGAGAATTATGGTTTAACTCTAACAATTGGCACCTGAGTTTGCATTTTCCTCCTCCCTTTCTCTTTTTCTTTTTGCACTGTGTTTTTTAAATTGTAAGCCTATGGGCAGAGACTTTTGTGGAGGGGCTATATCAGGGGTCAGCAAACTCAGCATTGACAATGGAGTGCGCCTCCAGGGGTGAAGCCAAATAACAGCACCTGCTGTGGAATAGAGACCAGTAACTTGGAATTGTTGCCTTCTGCATTTTATTTTTCTGTGTTAGTGGTACCGGAGTGACCTCTTTGGGGCGTGTATGGAGGTCCTGGTGGGCTGCCCAGACGGCAAGACCCCATCCCTCGGCCTCGCTGATGTGGTCCAAAGGAAAGCACAGCAATGTGTTTGGCACCACCTTGGCTGCAGGAATTGCTGGAAGGAGGCGTACAAGGCGCCATCCAACTGTCTTAGGGACCCCGGTCTGGATTTGTGTGGGGTTTACTCCTCCCAAAGATGTCCTGCAAGGCAGTGGGTATGGATTTTTCTTTGGGATTTAGTCATGAAGCCAATGCCCATGTGGCTCTGGGCAGCAGGAAACAACGGAGCATGCCCTTCTTAATTGCCAGTATTATATAGACATTCGAGCCAGGTTTATCCAGCCCATCCTATATAAGTTCCCTGGGCATTCAGAACTTAACACTACATCTCCCTATTACTACAGGACAAAAGCCCAGAAGTCACATATTTAGTCGCCAGATTTTGTGCTTCCATGATAGATATTCATCGAAGGATGGTCTATGCTACAAATCAGTCCTAAATAGAAGGCCCATATTGTTATATCCGCACTTCTGAAGCCCCACCCCTTACAGCTGTTCTTTTTTAACTGATCTCTTTAAATTTTCCTTATTGGTTTTTATTCATCCACTATCTATGCTTAATCAAGTATTCTATGCATATGTTTTATATGCATATGTTTTAATCTACATTTGGTTCTTGCTCCCAATTAATTCAATTATTATCCGCTTAGAGATACTGTTATGCTATTTATTTAGATGTTTTGCTTATGCTGGTCTGTGACCGTAATAAAGTAAATTCATTCAGTCCTGAAGCCTTTCTCATGAATGAGTATAGCCACAAGACATCTGATGTTTAGGATTAGAGTTTTTCTTTTCCTAGATGGGCTACCTTCCCAGTTTGATGAGTGAATAGTTAAATATAAATGGATAAAAGAATGGCACATTTCGTTAGATGTGATTACATATGTAAGTATCTTAACCAATTTATTAGATTATTCTGTTAATATACGAAAGTTGCACCTGCAATACAAAAATGTGTTTGTGTTTGTGAGAGTGAGTGAGTGATGAATGCAAGATAGGACTGTTGCTTTTTTAAAATGTTAGAAGCACTTTCAAACAAATGATTTGTTGTTGTTCAGTTGTTCAGTCGTGTCCAACTCTTCGTGACCCCATGGACCAGAGCACGCCAGGCACGCCTATCTTTCACTGCCTCCCGCAGTTTGGCCAAACTCATGCCAGTCGCTTCGAGAACACTGTCCAACCATCTCGTCCTCTGTCGCCCCCTTCTCCTTGTGCCCTCCATCTTTCCCAACATCAGGGTCTTTTCCAGGGAGTCTTCTCTTCTCATGAGGTGGCCAAAGTACTGGAGCCTCAGCTTCAGGATCTGTCCTTCCAGTGAGCACTCAGGGCTGATTTCTTTAAGGATGGATAAGTTTGATCTTTTTGCAGTCCATGGGACTCTCAAGAGTCTCCTCCAGCACCATAATTCAAAAGCATCAATTCTTCGGCGATCAGTCTTCTTTATGGTCCAGCTCTCACTTCCATACATTACTACTGGGAAAACCATAGCTTTAACTATACGGACCTTTGTCGGCAAGGTGATGTCTCTGCTTTTTAAGATGCTGTCTAGGTTTGTCATTGCTTTCCTCCCAAGAAGCAGGCGTCTTTTAATTTCGTGACTGCTGTCACCATCTGCAGTGATCATGGAGCCCAAGAAAGTAAAATCTCTCACTGCCTCCATTTCTTCCCCTTCTATTTGCCAGGAGGTGATGGGACCAGTGGCCATGATCTTAGTTTTTTTATGTTGAGCTTCAGACCATATTTTGCGCTCTCCTCTTTCACCCTCATTAAAAGGTTCTTTAATTCCTCCTCACTTTCTGCCATCAAGGTTGTGTCATCAGCATATCTGAGGTTGTTGTAACAAATGATACTACATGTGAATTCTTGGGTGGTGCCATCATGTAAAGAAAGTGGACCACAAGTGCATAAATGTTGTTACTGGCTGTCAGTCTCAGGAGAGACTTGGAAATATTTTTTCTGCAGTTTCTCCCTGAAACAATTCTAGATGGATACAAAGATAATATACATATCTTGCCAGGGCACTTACTGTGTTTGACTTGAAGCTGAAGATTCTGCACACTTGGAAACATTTTCAATTGCTTTTGGCTTCCCACATTGTTGTGAATGGTTTTTCTTTCACTAAAATTTGCAAAAGTTAATTTTAGTTTAACTATCCCAAATGTTTTAGCAATGGATTGGGGGAAGCAAACATAAAGATTAAATATAATCTTTCTTGCCAATCTCTTTTTATTTTATATTACAGCACAGTGCATTTAGGTTTCCAATAGCCGTCTAGGACTAAAAGATGAAATTTATTTTTGAAGGGAAAAAATGGAAACCTCTCAAGTGTGCGAGAACTTTTCACCTACCGTACAAGGCATCTAAACTGATAACGTTTTGTCATCCTGTGTCTTTTGTTGCACATTATTACATTTCTGCCAACAAAACGGTCCCTTGATGCACTGTTGCACATATTCACAGAAAACCTCCTCATCAGCTTCTCAAATTGAAATTCATCATAGGCAACCAGTAAGAATCCAAGGATAGATCTATTATTGGTTGCCTCCTGCAAGTTTGCAAAAGCAAAAGAGAGGCTTCCAGGAAACTGCAATAGTTGAGCAGGCACATTAATTTTATTAAATATTAATTTGTGTTTGTGGAAGGCATGCCTGCAAGTGACGTTTTTATTCTTAGCATGGGGCAGTGGGTAAGCCATCAGTTGGGATGAAGTTTAGAAAATAAGACAGGATTTGAATTAATTAATAAGATTTATAGGAATCCCTTGGCTTTGAGCCTTTGAAGGGAAGTACTTTTTGCAAGCCAAAAAAGTGAGCAATTATATATATATATATATATATATATATATATATCCTTCTATATAACTGTTCAGTGTGCCATCACTTGTATCCAACAACTCTTTACTAGGGATGGATTCCCCCTTCTTCCAATTCTCATTTCACTCCTTAATCTTAGTGAGAAGTAACTCCCCCACCCACCCCAGTTCTGCTAAAAAATGCAAACCGTTTGTACATTATTGCATGCATTATTATATTTATAAGAGTATGCATGTACTATATGCATACACATTCCAGATTTTCTCAAGTAACTAGCACATAAACAGATAGCTTAGCATCTATCCACTTAAAAGTGCTGGAAAGTATTGTTAAAGATAAAATAACAAAGCATATAGAAGGACAAGCTTTGCTGAAGCAGAGCTACCATGGCTTCTGCAAGGGAATCCTATCCTGTCTCACTAACCTTTTAGAGTTTTTTGAGTGTGTCAGCAGAGGTGATTGTGTTGCAAGGTATCTCACAAAAGACTCCTGAATAAAGTTAGCAGTCACAGAATAAGAGAAATCCTCTTGTGAATCATGAATTGGTTAAGTAACAGGAAGCAGAATGTAGGAATAAATGGACAGTTCTCTGAATGGAGAGTCCTGTAAAAAAAAAAATAGAGTTCTCCAAGGATTAGTAGTGGGACTTGTGCTTTTTAAACTTGTTCATGAACCATCTAGTGTTAGAGGTGAGCAGTGAGGTGGCCAAGTTTGTTCACGATACTAAATTTGTGCTTTTATCCTGTATTTTTATATTGTGAACTGCCAATAATAATTTGTTCAGGGTCATTACAACAAATTGTGGAGAGTCCTAAAAATACATCTCCATGTTGAGTGAATGGGTGATAACATGGCAAAGTGAATTCATTTTAAACAAGTGTAAAATGATGCATGTCAGGGCAAAATCTTTCTTAATTTCACATATACGCTGAACTGGGCACTTAACCAGGTAGTTAGAGACTAGGAATGAGACCTTGGTGTTGTAGTGGATAGCTCATGTTGAACCAGTGCATGACAGCTGTGCAAAAGACAAATTCCATGCTAGGAATCATTAGAAAATTCAAATTCTGTACCCATTTAAAGGAGGGTAAATCTCTCTGAACTCTGTTGGAATTACTTCTTAGAAAACAGCCAATGAAAACAGCATGATAACGCCTTACAATTTTATTATATAGCCAGATGTTTCATAAAATTTAGGCACTGCTTGATTGTATAAATATACCTATAATATATATATATATATATAAATATAATAAAATACTGTATGTATTGTTTTGTGGATGCAGCCAGTGATATCACAGACACGGAGTAATGTATAGCTGAGATACTGTTGAGCCAGTTATTGGGGAGTACAGTACCTTCTGTGGCCGTGGAAGGCTGTGGAAGACTACAATTTTCTTGTCCATCTCACACATCCTTTAATCCCTGGATCTCTTTTCCCTTCACAGAATCCTTTGCCCCAACCCATGCTCTTAATGTTTATTAAGAATCAGTGTGGCATAGTGATTAGAGCATCAGATTAGGTGGGGGGGGGGAGGTGCCCAGGTCCAAATCCCTAGTAATCCATGGAGCTCACTAGGTGACTTTGGGTCAGTCATTCTCTCTTAGCCTAACCTACCTCAGAGGCATGCTGTGGTGTAGAGAGTGCAGAACGATTGAGGTCCTTGGAGAAGAGGTGGGATATAAATGAAATGTTATTGGACCCGTCCATTAAAAAACAACAACACAACAGCCAATTGCATGTGTGTGGTTTCAACCACATCTGAGATTTCTGAATGGAAGGCAATCTTCCAAGAGCTTTCCCAGACACATGTCTCAGTATAGACACTGTCTTTTTGGCTTCTTCCCTACATGAATTGTAAGAATGTGAACTTGGAAGCTGCTTCTTAAAGTGCTGCATGTTTGAAATGCATCACTGAGTGACTGCTATATGGACAAATTCTCTTTTTGCTTACATTTATGCAACTCATTTTTTGGGGGGGGGAACTTGGCTCAAGTTAAATTGAAAATTTGAAACTTTTTTGTAAATTGCTGTGAAGATGGAAAGAAGTAAACAAATATAGAATCTGGCTCAGAGCTGCATTCAATTTGTTTTGTGAATTTTTGCCAGGAAGATAGGCTGCTGACTTGCTTTATCATATGTTCCATTACAGAAGTGCAAACAGTAACCCTAAATGGTTAATGGATGTTTTGAATATATTTTTGGTTAGATTCTGTGGCTACAGTGGGTCTTGGCAATTTTATTTTTGTGGGGGGGGGCCTCACTATATTATGTGCTTTATTATGGTGGTGAAGATGTTCATTCCCAGCAATAAACAGGACTTGGAATATAGTTTTGTTCACAGGACCACAACACAATGTAAAAATGCATGTTTCTAGCCCTCATAACTGGAGAATAAATACTGGAAACACAAAGGCAGTGTGTACCAAGGTTCAAAAGCCATAATGAGGCTGATCTGGACTTCCAGTGATTAGTGAATACGGTCCCTGTAATGCTGCATATGTCTACTCACTAGTTCACAGAGTTCAATACTTCTTAATCCTAAAATAGGGTCAGTGGGATTTGAGTAGACACAAAGGATTTCAATTACATTTGTGTGTGCCCAGACACACACATCTTGGTCTGACTGTATTTAGACTATTAATTTGTTGGATCCTGTAGATTTACAAGATCTTACTGGTAACTGTTTATGTTGCATGAGATCATAATCAGCTGGTGATTCCTTGAGTGAAGGCTGGACCATGGCAATTATTCTAGATTCTAGAACAGGGGTTCCCAGACTATGGTCTGCAAACCACTGGTGGCTTCATTCAGGTACCGGTAGTTTGTAAAAATATGTCAGTAAAAATACAATGAAAAACTGTACAGCATCCAGAACAGTGCATTACAATTGTTACAACAAGGATAAAAATTATTAAGTGGTCCATCAAGACCCTCAGCAATCTCCAAGTGGTCTGTTGTGGGTGGAGGTTGGGAGGCACTGATCTAGAACAAAGGGATGGGTTCCTCCAACACGGGGCTGTGGACACCTTGTGGGTGGGGTTTGCTTCTGTGTAAAGCAGTGCAAGGAGGTGCTTTGATCTGTACCAAGAAGGCTCTTTATTTCTGGGTTCTCTTCTAAAAAAGAATTAGGGAATGCACCTGCATATGATGTTGAGGGACTGAAGGAACAGCTTTCTGCTTAAACCCCTTCCAGCCTTAGGTGTCCATAAACTTGCTGATATTTTGTCTGCAGTACTTGAGATAAAAGGAAAGGTATGGCTTCTGTGGAAACTCACCTGTTTCATGCTTAGACAGTGCCACTGCCTCATCTGAATTTAAAATTAATGCATCTGCGTACTTTATCTGCTGGATATAGTGATGGGTGTGATACCTTCTCCTACTCTTCCTTCCCTGCAGTCCTCCAATCCAACCAGGAAAAAGATAAACTGCAAGCCCTTACCTTGCTGATTCTGCAACTCCCATGATTGCTCTTCTCCTTAGATGTTTGTGGTTCCTTCACTGCTGGAATTAAACAGGGCTTATTTTTATTGGTGCTTTTAGGACTAAGTTGTTGTGCTTTAAGAGTATTATATCTGTCAGTCTTCTTTCTGAAGGAATAAAGCATTCGTCCCATTAGATTCCATTTTTAAAAGATAAGTACTTCCGTGTGCTTTGACTTTTAATTTTAGGGCTCTTATTTTCTTCAGCATATCTGAAACTGATATTGCTACCCAAGGAATTAACAACTGATCATAATGAAAAACAACATCCTGTAGACATAGGCAGTGCAGCCTTCCACATGCTGCCTTGTCAATTTGTATCACATCTGACCCAGGGCACCTCCTCTTAGAAGTACAAGTGCATTTTAGTAGCTGTGTCTTTGATCTCTGTCTCCAGAGACTGCTGCCTACGCCCATTCCAAGATGTCAGTTGCAATAGTGTCTCAGGTCATGTGTGAACTGGCCTAAGATATCAAATTTTTTTCCTTACAGACAAGAAGACCAGATCTTCTTCTTCTTCTTCCATCTTCTATTAGTATACAGGTATTCTTGTTGCTTGCATCCTGAGCAAAGCAATGAAAGGGCTGAGTCCTCATTATATCTCTTTATTAAGAGGGACCTAGATTTGCCAGTATGAATCTAATAGAATTAGGCTATACGATGCTAATGACGTCGTCTGTGTGTAGTACTGTGATGACAGAGAGGTGATTCACACAAGACTTTGATGGTATGCACTGCCAGCACTGTTTATTTCATTTGGAGCTGGGGTTGGGGAAGAAATGCAATACTTTGCTTAAAATAACTTTGATAGAACTTTTAATTTGCATGAGCCAAGGGTTTAGCATGAGCCAAGGAATTGCCAAGATTGCATCTTTGGGGCTCACATATCCTATATACAAATAATAAACTCGTTCTCAGAGTAAGAGTTGTTATGTAGCTAGAACAATACCATCTCAGCACAAGAAACGAGGCAGCAACAGGCCTGGAGGAACTGGGAACCTGGGGTCCCAAACAGCCAGCAAAGGCTGAGCATGCTCAGTGGGCACAGGTTGCTCTCTGACTGGGTGGGGAGTGTGATGGAGTGAGGATTCTGGAAGAGGAGCTAGCTGGCTGACCATGAACAGGAACGCTTCCCACTGCAACATTCTGTTGCAAGTCACACTAATTTCACATTATCACCTGGGCCCTTAATTTTCTATCCTTTTAGCCATGTTCAACAGACCCTGAACATATGCAGAGTGCCTTTCTGCTCCCACTCCCTATTAAAGTAAAGGTAAAGGACTCCTGGATGGTTAGGTCCAGCCAAAGGCAACTATGGGGTTGTGGCACTCATCTCACTTTCAGGCCAAGGCAGTTGGTGTTCATCCATAAACAGCTTTTTGGGTCATGTGGCCAGCATGACTAAACTGCTTCTGGCGCAATGGAACACAGTGCTGGAAACCAGATCACACAGAAATGCTGTTTACTTTCCCGCCATGGCGGCACCTATTTATCTACTTGCACTGGCGTGCTTTCGAACTGCTAGGTTGGCAGGAGCTGGAACAGAGCAACGGGAGCTTAGTCCATTGTGGGGATTCGAACCGCTGACCTTTTGATGGGCAAGCCCAAAAAGCTCAGTAGTTTAGACCACAGCGCCACCCACGTCCCTTTTTTACCCCACTCACTATTAACCACAGTTAGTTCCCATTCGTGTGGGCTTATAGCTGCAGGTGAGTAAGACCTTCCAGGCAGGTTTGAGCCAGAAACACCCTTTTCTTTGCCATCAGAACTCTGCACTCATCAGCACCTCCATTGGCACCGGTAGCTGCTTCTGCCAGCACAGAGCACTTAAGAGCTTACCATTCCCTTAGCGTTGGTGAGATATGTTAAAACAATACCAGCTTTGTCTCGCACGCCCTCACCCCACCCTTCTGCAACACATTGTGTCAGTGGCTCTCTTTGATGCCAACGTGTGTGCGCGCGCGCGCCGTACTATATAAGATTTAGCGAGAGGCAGCGTTACTTTCAACCGGGGTCTTGGCAAGAAAACCCACGCAAAGGGGAGAAGAAGAGCGTTGATGGAAGAAATGTGTTTTGTGTAGTACTCCTCGCCTTGATGTCACAGGCACGGCAAGGACATCACAAGGAGGAGTCAGATTACAGTAAGAATGGGCAGTGCAGCATGCAGCGAGAGTCAATGCTAAATCAGTGAGGGATTGTATCAGGGGGAAGAAGACTGCCTTCAAAGCCCTGATCCCAAGGAGGCTCACGCTGCTCGCTCTCTCTCTCTCTCGCTGTCTCTCTCCGAGGCTGGGAAATTTCCACACTATGTAGTAGCATGAAAGCGGCTCGCTCCGCTTTGCATCGCAGCACCTCGGCGCGGGAGCTAATGCTGAACGCACAGCGCGCGGATCCTGGCTGCATGGTTAATGAGAAACATAATGTATTTTGGTAAGTCTCTCTGCTGGTGTGCCATCCTTCCTTCTGCCTCGCATCTTCTTTCTCTCCGGCAGGACGGACTGTGAACGGTCTCTCTCTCTCTCTCTCTCTCTCTCTCTCTCTCTCTCTCTCTCTGTGTGTGTGTGTGTGTGTGTCTTTCTCATTTTCCGTGGGTGCATTTTGCTGCTTTGGGAAGCCAGACCACTTCACACACACACACACACACGCAAACACACAAGCTGTTGCAAAGGAGGATTCCATTGTCTTAGGCTGCTCCGCACGCCTATCTTTGCTCGTCGTGGCTTCGCTCTGTTTACATGCAAATAGGTCTGGCTAACGGCGAGGATCGCCAGCCCCGTTGGCGTCCCCCACCGCCCCCACCCCAAAATGAACCTGTGTGCCATCTGCAGCGAGGCTTGCGAAGCGTGGGAAGTTGGAGGCAAACTTAATGCAATAATGTACGAGCCATCGCCGCACGATCTGGGATTCTGAAGTCTCTGCGCAACTATTTTTAGCCATTCCCATTGAAAATCCCCCTTTCGCTTTGATTCCAAGAGAGGAGAAATACAATGCCTTTCTCTCTCGGCAGAGCTCTTGGCTACTTTACAGAATACTCTCCCCCACCCCCTGCAGAGATTCCCAGATCTCTAGATCTTGCCAGCCCAGCGCGCCAGGCAACGAACGCATGGTGGGGTCTGAGAAGGCTCCGGAAGGTCTTTGAGCGGTTCGAAATGTTTGTGCAGCGCTGAGTTCCGATGGGAGACCTTCCTCGGGTTTATTAGCCGCAACTGACTGCATGTCTCCTAGCAGAGAAACATGTTGAGCTCGGATGTGTTCGTGTGTGTTTAGTAGCCTAGCACGGCAACGCCGAGAGCTCGCTTGGATAGGCAGAGACCATAGGATACAAACTACAATTTGCTGCGAGGAAAGAACTCGTGTCTTAAGAACACGAAAGGGGGAATCTCCTCTTATCCTGACTTGGAAACTAAGCTAGAGTTTATAAGGCAGCTGAATGATGTTCAGTGATGTACAACTAGAAAGCAGGGGAATCCTGGGCTGGTCAGCAGCTTTCTTTCATTAAATATTAAACCACGAGTTGACTTGGCACTTCGAGGAAGTCTTCGTTGCATATTCTGCTAGGGTTATGTCAGTTCCATTTTCATTTCCAATAAATTCCATTTTTATTTCTGCTAGCATACGCCATTCATTTCAGTATTTCATAGAGTGTTCTGCCACCTCTCTGATTTCCCTAAAGCAATACAGTAAATGTACCCTGTATTGAAAGTTGTCTGCACATCTTCCAGAAAACTTCAATTCCTTTGTAAATCTTGTCTTGTTGAAGAGGGGAAGTGTTAAATTCTTGTACATCGTTAGATGAGGAGGTGGGGAAGCAACAATTTCCTTTTATCGTCGCGGCGCCTGATATTGTCAGTTCTGTGTTTACCAAAAGGTTGCAATGAGCAGAAGTATTTTTCCTATATGCAGTTTTAAAAGTTGGGATTCCAGCTACCTATGTTTCTCTTCTTGGAGGCGTCCCCTTTAATAATGGTACTTAGATGTGCTGCTAGGGGAGCTATTAGGATAGATTTCTCTGTACTCAGTTTTGCAATAGTTCTGCGTTTGATCTGGCAAAGACCTGTGATCAATGTTACCTATTACTGCAGCTGCAGGTTTCATTGACACTAGGTGCAAGCCATCTGCTCTGTAATGAATAAAATGAATCTTTTGGGATGTTTCTTTATGTGTGTCATAAGGGTCCGAGGGCTTAATGTTTTGTTCAGTGTGGTTTCACTGTTCAAAGTGTTCCGGAGTCTTTTACTGGATGCACCGATCAGCCATTCACAAATTAATTTGGATGTGCACTCTGATTTAAGTTTTTAATTATTTATTGCAGAGCATCGTCGTGTCACTTTATAGGGAATCTGCCGCCTAAGTGGGCTCAATCAACTAAGACTGCTGTTAGACAGCTTTTGGGCATACTTTATTCTTCCTGACCTTTCTGTTCACATAGGGGAGGGAGTTCCTTTTCAGTAGTAGATCATGTTCAGAGCACACAGCCTAAATCCTGCTTTCTTGATTTTCTCTCGCTATTGTGGAGAGTCTCTTGTTCATACTGACAGAAGTCTAAAGCTTATAATCTCACCTGTCCCTGCTAGGAATAGAATGAAACAGCCTTAACTTGGACAGCCTTGACCAAATAGAAGGCTGAGCACCATGAAAATAGACGTGTGAAAAGCACACATATATTTATGTAGGTTTGCAAAACTGCAATGCTAGTTCTCTTTTGAAATTTCTTCTTTCTCCTGCATCTTTTGGGTGGCTTTATGTAAAGTGTTGCTAAGCTATGTTAAAAGTTTTACAAGAGACAGGAAAATTTGTCCTGCAGGCAAACATTTTATTCACTTTACTAGGCCCTACCATTAAAATGCTTCTAATTAGGGTAATGTTATGGTGCAGCATACCACCCACTGTGTTTCAAAGCTTGAAAACAGACTAGCTAGGAACCGGCATCCTCAGCCCACTCCAAACATTTCTATAGATTGTATGCACATTTCTCATGGCTGAAATTTGCTCCTGTACATATGTAGCCTCTTTCTAAACTAGGGGTCAGCAGACTTTTTCAGCAGGGGGCCCGATCCACTGTCCCTCAGACCTTGTGGGGGGCCAGACTATATTTTGAAAAAGAACATGAATGAATTCCTATGCCCCACAAATAACTCAGAGATGCATTTTAAATAAAAGGACACATTCTACTCATGTAAAAACACGTTGATTCCTGGACTGTCCGCAGGCCGCATTTAGAAGGTGATTGGGCCACATCCGGCCCCTGGGCCTTAGTTTGGGGACCCCTGTTCTAAACTCACCTTTGGGGCACCCATTTTCGTCTCTTTATAAAATCATGGATGTAGTCAATATGTGCTATAATTGATAACATTTTATTTTCTGCTCATCAGATGTGGGTTGGCTTCTTATCTTTTCATGCATCTTTTCAAATGACTAGAGTTTATCACTTTGGTCTTCTGGTGGAATTGCAGCAGAATTATTTATTCCCACTGACTCTGTTGAGATCGGTGTGACTGTTACGTTGTTTGTTTTAATGATATTTTCAGTGGGTTGGATTCAGACTGAGCTAGTTGAACTTAGCTACCATGTGATAAAATGGAAGTTTTAAGTTGTGGCTAACTTGTCCCATTGATTTCAGTGAGATCTTCGCTCACCTTAGTCTGGATCAAGTCCAGCTTTCTCAGCCGGATATGAAATAGGAATGGGTTTAACAAACAAACAAACAAACACTTCTCTACACAAGTGATTTAACTAGATAGCTCAGTTGGCTAGAGCATGGTTCTGATAACGCCAAGGTTGCAGGTTTAAGCCCTATAAGGGACAGCTGCATATTCCTGCATTGCAGGGGATTGGACTGGATGATCCTCAGAGTCCCTTCCAACTCTATGATTCTATGTCTAATCATGGGCACAATCAGGCAAGATGTTGTCCTACGTATGTCCCATGAATTAATGGACCGTAATGAATTAGAGCACTGTGCTCATGTGCAGCTCCAACTCCTATATATAGTATAGTACATTTTTCTACCCCACCCAGCCCAGTGTTGCCAGCTCTGACTGGCAGCACCTCTTCAGGGCCTTAGGCAGAGATCATTCCTACAAAATGCTACATGATCCGATGTGGTTTATGTTGCACTCATAGAAAATCTCACAAGGATCAAGCCTAAAGCATGTAAATATTGGCAAGTAATATTTGTAGCATATTTTATATTAGATTTTTTTTTAAAAAAAATCATGCACATCTGCCTAGGCTAATTATGGTATCTTAATCATTTAGTACTGGAAAAGGAATCTGCTGTGAACCTTCTCCACATGTTAAAAAAAAGACTGTGGGTGGTTGTCAGTGCTATGGAGGTAATATTACAAAGTGATAGCTGGGGACTTGCTCTACTCCTGTGCAGTAGATTCTGGTTCACACAGGAACATTGTTATGACTGACAGATCATTTGCTTCCAGTAGGCCTTGTCTGTTTTAATAGATCTGGCATGAAGTATCTACTACTGCCGATGTTTATCCTTACAGCACGGCCGATATTATAAAGTATACTCCATTCTCCCATCCTGGGTCGTCATTTAGCACAATTGCAAGGCCCCAGGTTCACTCGTGGCATGTGAGTTTGCTTCTTTCTTCGCACCCAGGAGAGATGTAGCTTGAAGGAAAAGACATTTTTGAGGGGGTTTGTGAGCCAGCAACAATGTCAATCAGAATAAATGCTTCAGTAATACTACAATTACATGATCGTGCATGCTAGCTCTGAAAATCCTATAACCTCGGCAACGGAATGATGTCAGCGCGTGTATAAACCACCCCATTTTGTAGAAATGTTTTTTCTAAAGAGGGATGCTACAAGAGGAACCTGTCTACCCAGGCAATGCTTTCCTCTTATTGTTTTTGCTGCAGTACTGCCATGTTTGAGAAGCCTCCATTACTCTTGCTGTTCTCTCCCTGTATTTTACAGCGAAATATATAGCAACAATGTGCTTAATCTATCAGCGCCTATCTGTTCTGGGGGAGTGCACGGTCCTCTGTAAATGGAATCAACAGAGAAATCTGTCACATTCTCCCATGCAGTTTAGCAGTTACTAGGGACAGTTTTTCCTCTTGTTGTGAATACAGTAGTGGATATGATCTTGTCAGCCTTCATATTCCTTCATTGAATATCACTTTTTACTTCTAACATAGTTTCATAAATGAGAAATTCATGGTGGATGAGTCATGAGAGAGAGAAAATGCCCCCCGCCTCACAAATCTCAGAGGCACTTTAAAGAAAATATATATTGGAAATATGAAATAAATCACTTGCCATTTCATGGAAAGTGTTTCAACAGTTCCGATTTGTTTAGAAGAAGATGCACCTTGTATTGTGGAAGGTTATACACAGGCAAAAGCTCCTCTTTCTAGTTCTGCTTATCTTCATGTATGGAAGAATGAATCAGAGCAAATCTTTAAGACGACACATTAAAAATAATAAAATGCTTTGAGACACCATTTATACTGAGCTGTTCACTGCACAGTATTTTACAATCAACGTAAGCAATAAAACTGGGCTGTTAATACATAATGGATGTTGATTGCGAAAGAAGAATGTTTCTGAAGAGAATCAAGTTGGAGAATCATGAAATCCAAAAATATACCCCTTGGCTTGTTTCATATTGCAAAGTGTAAAGTGTGTATTCTGAAACAGGGGGTAGATAAACAGGGAGAAAGCATTTTGTGGAATACTCATTAGCAAGCAGAAACATTACAAATTCCTGTAGTATCTTCTGCTTACAAAGTGCTGTGGACATATCATATGCTTGTTTATTGGACATTTCTCTGGCTGCAGGAATTTTATGAAAATATGGGAGGTTTGTTTAAAAGATAAGTTACATGCATTCTTTCGATAATGGACACTCCCAATATACCTCTTTGCAAGTGGCGAAATTGCTCAAACATATTAATTGATAGTTTCATGCTTCACAGTGGCTTCTAACTGAAACATTTATTCAAACAAAATGTGATAGTGAAGAGCTGTATTTTCCTTAAGGAAATTTCTTACTACAGTACTGTCATTAGCACCACATGCCCAACTGAAAACCATTATGCTATTACTATTACTAATAGTACTATGCATAAAATTACAATTAGCAGTATTTATATAGTAATGCTCCTTAGAGATTAAAGGTTTTCCACATATATTGTTTCAAGAAACCTTCCTTCAGCCTTTGTAAGGCAGACCAGTATTATTAATTCCTTCTTACTGTTTTCCAGAGGCTGAAGAAATAATGGCCTCCTTAAAGTGACTTCATGAGTAAAACAGAAAAAACAGAAATCTGAGCCCATGATTTCAGGGCACATAGCTCATTTTTCTAGAAAAAGAGGCGCCGAAATTCACCATGAACACCTTCCTCATTCTCTTAGAACGGCAATGGTGCACACCTGAGAGGTGCCGGAACTTAGTTCTGGCTGAAAAAAGCCCTGATGTGTACAGTAATATATATTGAAAATGAATAGTATTTTGGTTTATGTTTCTATTTTGTGTGTGTCCATTATATATATATTATCTGTGATATACTTGGTAGTCATTCCTCATTTTAGTAATCCTTTAATTGTTACAGATTATTCAATATATCCACAATGGCATATCTCCTCTAAACAAAATACTGTGAAGGAGATCACAACTCAAAATCAAATTCAAATTTATTGTGGCTATAAGCCCATAAAAACATAAAATATGGAATTTGACATAAAATTACAGCAAACCAAACCCTGGAGTCATAGGGAAACAAACCACAGCACAAATACAAGTTTTAAAATTGCAACCAGGGAGCGAAAACAAAAGTATTATGGTCGTGTAGTTGGCCCAGCGCCTTTTTTGAGATATGACAGAGTTTAGAAACCTTGCCACCTCAAGGTTGTATAGGAGTCGTTGTCTGCAGGAGTAAGGCAAGGTGTGACTCACTGGTGCACCTGTAATGGTTATTGCTTAGTAATTTTGCCCAGCCTCACTATGCAGGGAACAGATAAAGATTATATGTGGAGAGATTCCGTCGACTGTTTATCACAATCACTAAGGCGGAAACTAGGCCCTTGGAAAATCTATTCTCAGGCATTGAAGGAAAAGTTAAACCCCTTTGGTGAAAGCGATCGGTGCCCAGCAGTGGAGACGAGGATAGGTATAGAGGGACATATGTATGGATATCCAAAATTCCGAGGCGAGCAGACACCCCCACCCAGAATGATTACGCTGCAGCTCCAAATCGTCCAGTCTTTATTGATTAGTCTTTTTGCCGAAGCAAGGTCTAACTTAAGTGAATTGAAGGAGAGATCCAAAGGACAGAAGTTTGGCTGGATTTCCCAGTCCAAGGGTTTGCAAATTGTCACGCCAAAGACATTGGACGAGATAATGGCTGGGTAATCTTGCCAAAGAGTTAACCATAGGTGAATATTCGTTTCCATAAGAGAGTCTCTGTGAAGGATCTTCAATTCTAGTCGTATAGCTGCATTACTAACACACGTAGGGAGTTTTAAAAGCCGGCGAAGAAACTGATTTTGCAGCACCTCCAGCGGGGCCGGATTTACCAGAACTGCCCAAAGCGGAGCAGCATAAGTAAGAGTGGTAATACTTTTGCATTGTCCTTTAAAGCCGAGGGCACGTGTAGGGCTCCGTTGAGAAAAAGAACTGGAGAAGTGATGAGATAGAGTTTTGCCCTTGTTAAGTAATGTTGAACTTGGGATTTCCAGCCAGGTTATATTGAAAAACAATCCCTGATATTGAAACTTAAAAACTTGATCTATTTTAACTCCACCAAGCTCCACTGAAAAAGTTTACGACTTCTAGAAAATACTTTTGATTTTGAGTGGTTGATGGACAATTGGTTGGATTGACAGTAAGCAGTAAAGATCACAACTCATATTTGCTCAGATATTTGACCTTGAGAAGAAAATATTTGCATTTTACATTAGACTGTGAAATGCTCTTAACATTCAGTAAGAACTGTATTGCCTTGCTTTTTAAGAAATGGGCTATTACATATAATTTGCTGCAAAGATTAGTGTTACAACTGAATTTCACAGATGAATGGCAGCCTTAAGAGGAGAATAAGAGACCTCATTCTGGACAAAAATACCGAAGACCCGAAGCCCTCAAATCAAATTGCTAGGGCTGAGTATGAAAAGATGCTTCACTCAGTTGCCTCATTAACCTCATTATGTGGAAGGGCACTGGAGCACGGGTCAGCCTGGTATGAACACAATGGTTGCCTAACAAATATTTGAAACTGCAGTCTGGTTGTACAAAATTAATTTTGGAGATGTTGCTGTTCCCTGTGTTGTTCGGGACTGCTGTCCCCAGTTTTTACTGCCCTCTGTTTTGTCATGTATTTGGGTGTGTCAGAAGCAGTTCCAGACCCTTCAAGTGTCTATTTTCCAGGGACATCCCTGATTTAGAGAATCTGTCTCAGTTTCTGATTTAATCCTGGAATTTTCCTTAGGACATCCCTATTTTCATTGGAGAAATGTTGGAGAGTATGGAGTTACATAACTCCTGAGCCGTCTGACGGCAGCCCTGTATAGGGAAGTTTTTTAGTGTCTAATGTTTTGTTATGTTTTTATATATGTTGGAAGCTGCCCAGAGTCCTGGGGCAACCCAATAAGATGTATAGGGTAGAAATAGTAAAATTATCATTATGGGATGTTCCTATTTTCATCAGAGAAATATTGGAGAGCATGCGGTTTTCCACTCTAGCCTCCAACTCATTCACAATTTATTCAATCCCACATACGCTTGTACACTACATATGCTAGTCCTTGGATCTCCATTAATTTTTGTTAGCTGAAGTAGTGTTCAAAGCGTTTTACATAATATTTAACAATACCATACTACTTGTCAAGACCAGATACAAAGAATAAACATGAAATGAAGCTAAAGGTCATGTGTTTGCATGAAGGCCAAGCATGCTGAGAGGAGTTCCATGGCTTGAGCCCTTCTGTCCTGCTGCATATACAGTGGAACCCCGGGTTACGCACACCCCGGGTTGCGGACGTTCGAGTTAAGAATGCCCGCAACCAGGAAGCGTTTCCGGAGTGCGCGCAACTCGCGTGTGACCCCCGGATGCGCAGAACGCTTCTGCGCACTTCACGCATACGCAGAAGCACTCAAAGCGCGCCACTTCCGGTTTTCCGGGTTTTTTCATGTGTTTGGGATACGCACACCCGCATTACGCACAGCGACCCGGAACGGATCGCGTGCATAACCTGGGGTTCCACTTTATGCACTAAACCATGGATAGGCAAACTAAGGCCCGGGGCCTGGATCCGGCCCAATCACCTTCTAAATCCGGCCTGCGGACAGTCTGGGAATCAGCGTGTTTTTACATGAGTAGAATGTGTGCTTTTATTTAAAATGCATCTCTGGGTTATTTGTGGGGCATAGGAATTCATTCATTTTTTTCCTTTCAAAATATAGTCCGGCCCCTGACAAGGTCTGAGGGACAGTGGACCAGCCCCCTGCTGAAAACATTTGCTGACCCCTGCACTAAACAGTCCCTCTGCCCTGCTTTTTCTACAGCAGCTTTTGGCAATTGGCAGCGGGATGGAGGATCTCAGGCAAGAGGCAGGCAGAAAAGAACAGATGTAAGATTAGGCTCCAAAGGGCATGGAGTGGATCCCTGTGATAGTTGATATTGTCCTGGAAGAGCTCAGCCAAGCTCAGTTGGAGAAGACCTTCCAGATGCCTTGACTTTCATTCTAAGCATAGCTGATAGATATATGGATTGAAGCCTTGTGCTGGGGCTTTGTGGGGTGGCCTCTAGGAGCAGTTTCTGCCTTCTGTGAAAGGAAGGGCCTAACATAGCCATCATGTTATCAAAGCAGATGATTTTGACTTCTTGCTTGAAGGGTGTCAAGTCTTCAGCCTCAGGAGAGAACATGGATTATTCCTTCCCAACATAAATTACACCTCACTTTGTGAACCATATGTAGCGTTTGCCCATTCTTTGGGGATATGTTTGTATTGGGGAAGAGAAAGGGTTAATAGGTTGACCAATAAGAAAGCCTGGAGGCGGAGCCTACCTGATTTTGAGGCTCAGCCCAGAGGTTTTGACAGTTCAGTTGGTTCTTTTTTGGGGAGGGGGAGATAGAGGAGTCAGAGTGAGTTAGAGACAGGGACAAGACTGAGAGGGAATAGAGTGACAGCGTTTCGAATATATTTTAAAACTTGTTTGTGTTTGAAATAAACTTTAATCTTCATTGTTAACTCTACCTGACTGAGACTCAATACTGCACTAGGGAACCCTGTTTCCCCCCCACAAAATTGGTGGCAGCGGAAGAATAAAGTAGTGGTGTACAGGTCAATAGTCCATGAAACGACTGGGGGCTCTGTATGAACGCCACAAAATAATCTCCAGATTCTCAGCTTTTGTGCTCCCTGTTTCAATGTTCTAATTTGCTCTTCACAAACACACACACACCTGGAAAAAATCCTGCAGACACTCCTGTTCTCTAATACAATGGTACCTCAGGTTACAAACACCTCAGTTACAAACACTTCGGGTTACAGACTCTGCTAACCTGGAAGTAGTACCTCGGGTTAAGAACTTTGCCCCAGGATGAGAACAGAAATCCCGCGGCGGCAGCAGCGGGAGGCCCCATTAGCTAAAGTGGTACCTCAGGTTAAGAACAGTTTCAGGTTAAGAACGTACCTCCGGAATGAATTAAGTTCGTTACCAGAGGTATAGCCATGGAAGGGCCTGAGAAATGTGGAGATTGCGGAAGGCTCTTTCTAACCTAGAACTATAGGCTTTCCTAATATCAGCCTTAAAAGCCATCTCTGAACATGATCCAGACTACTCTGCTTATTTGTCCACCTATGAAAACAGTAAGATTGCCAGGCACATGGGAGAGGCTTTCTCAATGATGGCCTGATCAGGCAGGTCACACCCATATAAATATGTAAGAAAGCCTTCAAGACCTATCTTTTCTTTCTACACTTTTGGGGGGAATGGTTTTAAGGGGGCTACTGATGTGATTTTTATATTCTGTTTACGCACTATTTTAGGTTGTGTTGGAATAACTATTGTTAATCCAGTGGAATAATGTTATTGGTAGTTATTAAAGTTATATATTTATGCATTTTTATATGTTTAGCTCATATGTTTGTAGGTCAACTTGCGAGAAATATTTTTAAAACTAGTAACACACATACACACACCTGCACAGAAGGGAAGGGAGATCTGTTTCAATTCTCTCTCTCTCTCTCTCTCTCTCTCTCTCTCTCTCTCTCTCTCTCTCTCTCTCATAACCTACCCTGCACAATTTTGCTCTGCTATATTCCATATTTTTTTATTTGAATTTAAACCCTCTTTTTGTGATACTGCTTTCTGTAACTAGTTTCCGGCATATGCAGCCATAGAAATCAGCAGAAGATGTGACAAAATGTAATTTGCAAAGATTTCTACATCAGGATGTATATGATTTCATTCATTTGTCCAAACATTGCCCATTAGGGAGAACATAGAAACCATTCTGAAGTATTTTCCCAGAAAAGCAGTAAAATGTAAAACGAACGAATGAATAAAATGTGTAGCTACCGCTAGCAGGCACCATGATTATCAACAGCACAGTGTTGTAAAGATTCAATGCTGTTTCAGACCTACATTAGAATGGTAGCTGCTTCTAAAAAAACTTCTCATGAAGTTTGTTTCATAATTATCATGGAAATAATTACTTTAAAAACAAACGAAACCCCAAACAACAGCAAATTGAATGCAGCAGGACCTGAAAGACATTTGTTCTGCTTTCATAACTGCCAAGAGTTAGGAAAACAGGAACTTGCAATATAATATGTCAGATCATTGGTCCATCTAGCTCAGTAAGATATTGGACAGGAATCTTTTCCATTCCTACTTGGAAATGTCAGGGATTGATCCTAGGACCTTTTGCATACAGAGCATTCACTCTGCCACTGAACCAAAAACCCTCCCCTGTAGCCACAATTGACTGCTGGTATGAGATAAAGGCTTCATAGTATGAATCTGAGACGCTTGCAAGGAGATTTGCCCGTAATGGCAATAGACCTGTGGTTCCCAAACGTTTTCTCCCACTTGAAAATTGCTGAGGGTACTGGCAGACCACTTAATAATTTTTTTCTTCCTCTTGTCTCAATTACAGTGGTACCTCAAGTTACAGACACTTCAGGTTACAGACGCTTCAGGTTACGGACTCCGCTAACCCAGAAATAATGCTTCAGGTTAAGAACTTTGCTTTCAGGATAAGAACAGAAATCGTGCTCTGGCGGTGCGGCAGCAGCGGGAGGTCCCATTAGCTAAAGTGGTGCTTCAGGTTAAGAACAGTTTCAGGTTAAGAACGGACCTCCAGAACAAATTAAGTTCTTAACCCAAGGTACCACTGTATAATGTACTAGGTTATTTGCTGCATGCTGCAGACCACCTGAATGAAGTCTGTGGACCTCCCTTGGGTGAGTGACTTGGAGTAGAAGCATTTTTAAGTGTAGACAGATCAGCCGTGGGGTTCTGGTGTTTTTCCTTTGAAACAAATAAAGGGTTGAGGCTGGGGGACACGTACTGAAGATGGTCCCAGTGGCCCATAAAAACCTAAATTAAATAGCATTTTAAATAAAACCAAATCATGCAAGTTAAGTCTATTAGCAGTGACAGCTATATGGATGAACTACTAAGTCAAGACACCATATAACTGAATACAAACCATGGTTGTGTGTGCACTGCCATAATGAACTCCTGGTGAGCTTATTGGAGCCAGGTAGCCTGCCATGAGAAACACATAGAAACATAGAATTGTAGAATCGTAGAGTTTTATTTATTATTTTATTTATTAAATTTGTATACCATCTTATACCTGCAGGAAAGGACCCTGAGGGTCATCTAGTCCAACCCCCTGCAATGCAGGAATATGCAGCTGTTCCATACAGGGATCAGACCTGCAACCTTGGTGTTATCAGCACCACGCTCTAAGCAACTGACCTATCCAGGCCATGTCATTGGATTGGATCACCCCTTTGTCTGATTCAGCAGCATCCCCCCCCCATTCTTAAACTGTAGCTCACCCTGGATAAGTTGTGGCTTAAAGTGGTTTGATTTGGGCACTGTTTGTCATTTCTGCTCCACACTACATTTACCGTAAGTCACCCCAGGGCTTTTGCAGGTACGATTCATCTTTGTCACAGACCTAGGCTGTCCAGTGAAGCAGTGTCAACGCAAGTCCTTGGGCAAGGCAAATGACAGCAGAAAATGACCACAGAGGAGGACCAAACACTCTCCATACCAGCTATTTTCTTCTCCAGTCATATCTCTGCCCTCCCAAAGCATATGGGGCAGCATGAGCAACACAAACACAAGCTCCATTTCAGGTTGATCAAGTAACAGTGGCAGATTGTTGTGTGGAGTGAGGAATACACTGCCCTAGCCAATGTGTTCCCTGCCTTAGGCCTTCCTGGATGTTTGATGATGCAGACCTGGCTTCCTTCAATTCCTGCACATTCACACATGGACAGGTTTCAGCGCACCTGTACAAGCACCACGTGCCACAGACCTGCTGAGTGAGCCGCCCAACAGCTGTATCACAGGAAACTCCACTATTCTTTTTCTTTTCATTTTTTTTTAAATTGCCAAGTAGAATTGATGCACACAGGCATACTTATCACTTGATGACAGCAACACGAAACAGTTGTTTGCACATGTGAAATACAGATTAAACGCCACAGGCAGAGCTTTCATAGCAATTGGCCCCAAGATGGAGGCAGTTCACAAATTTGGTAGTGAGGTATTAAGTACTCTATTTTCAGGTGATAGTGACTTTATGAGCTGACGCACATGGGCCTGTGTGAGATGTTCAAATTTGCCTGTTTTGAAAGCTTATCAGTTCTGATCACTGGGAAAGCTTCTCTCTATAGGAAAACTCTGAGCTTCTATGTGCAAAATCCTCACTGCCCCATTGCCTCCTCCAATTAATCATCATCTCCTCCATTTCCAGGGCACATCTAGGTTCCCATGGAGTCCTGATTTGCCCTGAGATGGGTCTACTGCATCTTCTCCTGGGGTTGGGGACTTGAAGCCTGCGGGGCAAACATGGCCTTCCTGGCTTCTTCTATCTGACTCTTGGGAATCTCCTGAGACCACAGCCCTCATGAGTCCTCCATGCTCTTCTCGAGTGGTTTTGCCTACCTTGGATTTGTCCTTGAACAAATCCAATGCCTTGCTTACTTTTGTCTCCGGCCCCGTGCACCACCGGCATGTGGCCCCCAAAAGATTGACCAAGTGGGAATGTGGCCCTCAGAATGAAAAAGTTATCTCACTTCTGAACTAGATTTCAAAAGAACACCTGAGAAACTCAGATTAAAAGAGTAATTTTTAAGTACGTATGTATACGTGTGTCTGTGTGTGTGTGTGTCTGTGTGTGTGTCTGTGTTGTCTGTGTCTGTTTACAATCCAGTTCAACAGGACAGAAAGCAGTTTAAAAGTGCCTGCCTTAAAAATGTAATCATATCTGATGCCCTGAACACATTCCACCCTAAATGCTAGGGTGGTTAGCTAAATGCTAACCATTCAAAATAGTCTTACATGGAGCTGTGTCTATTTCAACTGACATGTTTGTGGAAAATGGTATTATTCACCGTGACTAAGAGTATGAGAATCTGGATCTTGGCTATTGCGTGCAGTTTGAACAACTCCTTGATTATTTTTACACCCTAAAGTCTTTCAGTTTTTAATGGCAATTCACACCAGCTACAATACCGAGAATACCCTGTGGTGTCTGTTAGCAGTACATGTAGAGCTAGTTGATATTTTAGCAGGACACTTTCAGATCCATATACTTTTACTTCAATCGAAAAATTATATTGCATCTGATTAATATGGCCTATCTATATTGGTGTAAAATAAAGAAACGTGTTTATCTTTTTTTAGATCCTGGGGAGAAAGCTTTCACATCTTGGATAAGCAAGTCGCTGTCCCCCACACACTTCTTGACCTTGCTTACTATTGAGTGTAGTAACTCATGAGGACAGGAGATGATAATGCTTGTGTTTTCCAATACTTCCAATACAGTACCCCATCCTTATGGTAAGGATCAATAGATTTAAAAGCAGAGCTTTGACAAGATTTTGAGCTGTAAATGCAGAAGTAAAACTGGCAAGCAACTTACCTTGGCAGAGCACTCAAGATCCCTGGATTTTTGTTTTCACTTAGCTGAGTCACTACTCAGCACAAATCGGAGCCACTACAGTCCAGTGTTTAGCAAATGGCTTATTGTCAACATTGCCTGTGGAAGCCAATCCAGTCACTTTCTGTCAAGACTTGCCATTTATCAAAAGCATTTAGTCTGTCAAAGATTTGACTATTAGATGAAAAGCATATTGTTCTAGGGCCGTTCTAGCATTATTAGCAAACGCTGCAGCTGGAAACAACAAACTCTCCAGCAGTGTGCCTACATGAACTTACCTGCAGTTGAACAGCTTATAACAACCTAAATCTTATGGGCATTGCTCTGGTAGTTGCATCACTGAGGGTGGTGTTTTGTTGTTGTTTTTACAGAATATGGTAAGATCATTTGTTTAAACCCCCAACACCACATTCCTTTGGTACCATAATGTCATGTTCTAGGACTTTGTGGTGGTAGAACAATTAGAAGAACTACCTCTAAACATTGACTTGCTGGAGCAAGCCAGTCTTAGGATCAAGTCATAAGAAGACCCATTAGGAAGGAAGGGATTACTGTACTGCTAATAGAAAAAATATCTCTTACATTGCTCAGCTTTACAAACCCCACCATGATACATTTCTAAAGTCTTTTCAGAACACATACAGGGATATACAGTGGTACCTCGGGTTAAGAACTTAATTCGTTGTGGAGGTCCGTTCTTAACCTCAAACTGGTCTTAACCTGAGGTACCACTTTAGCTAATGGGGTCTCCCATTGCCACTGTGCCACTGCAGCACGATTTCTGTTCTCATCCTGAAGCAAAGTTCTTAACCTGAGGTACTATTTCTGGGTTAGCGGAGTCTGTAACCTGATGCATCTGTAACCTGAGGTACCACTGTATTTTGCAACAGTCTTAATGTCCCCATACAACACAGAGTAAGGATATTGAAGATATATTTGTATATATAAATATGTATTCATTACCTTATTTGATCTATCAATTATATTTGTTCAGATTCATGTGACTTTAACAACTAAAGCTTGCAGAGTATGAAAACCAATTATTTATATCACAGTGTGTTTGGCAGAAGAATTCTGTCTCCAGGTCCATTTAGTCCTAAGCTTTTTGCAAAATCTGCTGTTTACATGAATCGGTAGCTATGCTAGGTTTACATCATTTGAGATATGAAGGAAGAACAGAAAACAATTGGTTTGGTTTGCCTGGCATTCATAGGGCAGTTGGCCTAAGAAACTGCCCTACACAGAGTTAGAGCAATGGCCCTTTTATCTCAGTACTGTCTGCCCTGGTTGCCAGCGACTTTTATAAAATTTCACACTAGTGGTGATAGCCAAAGAAAGTTGGTTTGTGCTTCAAAATGCCCTACTTGAATCTGAAATGTAAACTATCCCACTTATACCCATGTTCTTTTGGAACTTGGATCTCAAAATTAAAGTCAATATCCAAATTTTGAGTTTCTTAAAAATAATCTAAGATGCAGAGTCTATTCTTAGCACTATGCAGCAGCTGGAAAACTAGTGATGATGAGCAACCTCTGGATTGAATTGGATTTTCTGAGCTTTCTCAGAGAAGGTTGAGATTTTCTGTGAGGTTGCTGAGTCCAAGGAAGCTTAGAAAGATACCCATGGGAGATCTTCCTCAGTACTCTTTTATGACTGGTGCGTCGTCCTCCCAAATGGCTTAAATGTTATTTGACAATTGCAGAGATTTAATCCTTAAATTATTAGTTTCCTAGTACAACAGAGGCTCAAGAGTGTGCAGAGGCCACCCACTGTTGCAGGGGAGCCTGGGAACTGTACTTTTAAATGGAAATATGTAGTTCCTGATTTTTCACTTGTAATCTTAAAACCATGTGCTTCCATTGCCCCAAGGACTCCACCTTGCTTCACAAGAAAGTCTGAGGGATCGTCAAGCATTGTGGAACACTGGGCGGCTTACAGAATATATAAAACATAATAAAGCACCAAACATTAAAAACTTCCTGATACAGGGCTGCCTTCAGATGTCTTTGGAAAGTTGTATAGTTCTTTATCTTGACATCTGAAGGGAGAGTGTTCCACAGGGAGGGCACCACTGCCGAGAAGGACTTCTGCCTGGTTCCCTGTAACTTCGCTTTTCGCAGTGAGGGAACCAGCAGAAGACCCTCGGAGAAGGACCTCATAAGGCTTGGTGTTAAAATTATACAGTAATCTATAAATATTCGCTTAAGTGATGGATCTTTTTAAAAAGCAAAAAATTAAAAGAAATTAAAAAAATCTGAATGTGTTTTCGAAGTCAAGATCTAGTAGTTAATGACTTTGACATGGAGAAACTTACCATTAACAGCAACATATTTTTGCTGAGTGCAAAGATCCTCTACTTCCCAGCATTTGATGGCTTTTGATAGTATCTGCTGAGTCTTACAAGTTATTTTTCTGCTGGGCATTTTTGATCAGCTGCTGCATTTAGGGTATTAAAAATACAGTGGTACCTTGGTTCCCGAATGACTTGGCTCCCCAACAAATTGGCTCCTGAACACCGCAAACCTGGAAGTGAGTGTTTCGGTTTGCAAATGTTTTTCGGATGCCGAACATCCAACGTAGCTTCCGCAGCTTCCGCTAGAGTGCAGAAAGCTCCTGCAGCCAATCAGAAGCCGCGCCTTGGTTTTCAAACCATTTCAGGAGTCAAACGAACTCCCGGAATGGATTACATTTGAGAACAAAGGTACCACTGTATTTGTGTTGTACCTGTTGCTTAGTTTCATACAGTATTTTGTACCTTAATTTTCTATAGTTGCCTTGAATCTCTCTTAGCATATAAGTCAGGGGTGGGCCAGATCTTTATCTTCTTCCACCCCATGGGTCAACTTTGATAGGTGGGTAGGGCTGGCCACCTGCCAGTCATCTGATATAATGAAAATGTCAGGTGACTAAGAGGTGGGCCGTCTTGCCCACCTGTCAAAATTAATCCACAGGGGTGGGATCTGCTTTTTACCAGCACATCTCAGAAATGCAGTAAATCATCATCATTATGAGCATAAGGCAACCCACTTATCTGTGGTGCCTTCCCATAGTGGGTATACCCACATTTCTTGTTGGTAATGGGAATGTGGTAGATGTAGCAGATACTACAAGCACCCATGCACTTGTATGCATGATGTGTGTTTCTCTATGTTAAACACTCATCAGTCACCAGCACATGTTTAAACATTCAAGGTTAACCTACTTTACAATATCGAAAATTCTTTACAATATAACTGCCAACTTTCAATTAGCAATTATATTTTGCTAGTTAGTATTGAACTCATTTCAATTCATCAAGCCCTTTTGGGACCCTGCTACCAGACCTGTATGCACACTTGGAATCTGGTTGTCTTCGCTACAAATGGTTATCTGTGTTTGGTGGTAATATAAAAGAGATTGTGACACAGCAGAAAGAACAACTACACAACCCCAGCTTTCAAGAGGGAGCTGGAAGTATTCAGAGACAAGGTCTCCCACTCAATCCCTTTCCATTTTCTTTTATTATTTGAAGTTTGTATTGTGAAAACTAGGAAGAAATGTCTTCCCATCAGAGCAGAGTTACCAGTATCTGGTGACTTCTGTTTCAGTGTATCTGAAGAAGTGTGCATGCACACGAAAGCTCATACCAAGAACAAACTTAGTTGGTCTCTAAGGTGCTACTGGAAAGAAATTTTTATTTTGCAGTAACTTAAAAGTGCCACTTTGGAACTGAGCAATATTTGTTTGATGGAAAATTGGTATGAGACAACACAAAGTGTTGGAATGATGGAAGATAATGCAGATATAAGCTGAGGCAGTGTTCTCTGTGCAAACTGAGAGTGACCCATAATTCCTGAGGCATTTTAAAGGAGTATGGGAGCCACACTCGGGCTGTGTAAAGGGCCAGCTAGGCTAGTGTCTTACTTGTGGCCTTTCGCCTGGATAGCCTTTTGTCTGCTTCTATCAGAGCCAACTTACAATCACATTTAATAGAATCTTTCTTAAACAAATGCACAGTATTTCTTTGAGAAGTAGGGACTTTCCTCACACCTCACTCTCCTGGGCTTGCTAGCTGAAATGAATTCTTACTAAGGCAGTGTAAAAAGAAAAAGAAAAAAAGATGTTTCTCCATGTGGGTGTTTTTTTTTAATGTGTTGACTGGCAAGGTTACTCTTAAACTGAATTTATTATAAGTGCTTATTTGCTAAGGTGGATTGCCTGATTGACGTGACCTTTTCCTCTTCAACTATTTCAAGCCCCTAAAAAAAATGAGGCTCAAGGGAGATACTTATTTTGCCTGTTAGTAAACCCAACTCTGCAGCCCCACAGAGTGTGAGAGCGGCACCTGGGTCGAGTGCAAAGAAGAGAAAACTAGAGACATGTGAAACTAGGGACTTTATTTCTGCAAAATTCCCCATAATTGTGACTTAATGTCAGAATGCCAATAGGGCGTCATGGATATCCTTACTTTTCCAAACAACACTCTTGTTTAAGCTGTGAAAGAGCAGTTGTACACATGGACGTGTGTTATAATAGAGCTGGCAAATGCATGCTTGTATTTTACATATGCAAATTCATACACAATTTCAGCGGCCACTGGCTCCATGACTTACACTTTCAGCACTAAGTGTGCATTATCCAGTTCGCACAAAAAGGCTGCAAACAGCAGCAGCAAAACTGACAAGCTTTCTTCCCACCTGCCAGTGGAGAGACGCCCCTTCACTGCAGAGGTGAAACTGACAAGGGGTTTCAAATCCCTTTCCAATTTCACCTCTACCTAAAAGAGCCACTCAGGTCTCACTACAAAGGATGGGAGGGAAGCTTGTAAATTTGACTTCTTATGTTTTCAGCTTGTGCACACAATTGTCCAAGTGACTGGATCATATATTCACTCACATCTAGTTTTCCTTCTGATATTTTCCCCTCTCCAGCATGACAAAAAATGCACATGTAACCACCATTATATGCCCCCTGATATGAGTTAAATCAGCTAGAAGCAAGGTCTGTGATAGTCTGAGATATTTGTCAACACCAGCAGAGCTACAATATATCATTGTAAAATAAAAGTCCTGGTAGATTAGGGCAGATTATCTGCACATCCTGGTAGTTCAATGAAAACCAAACCAGAAACTTTTATTTTACCCAGCCATTTTGTACTTTCTAAACACTGAACTGTTTTGAGCATTCTCATTCTAATCTACTGGTAGTTTTTTCCATGAAGACTGTATTGAAATTCTGCAAAGAGCTCTCTCTCTCTCTCTCCTCCCTTTCTCTGATGAACATAGGGACTCCCTATTCAATAAATAAATAAATACCCCGCCTGTATGACTGGGTTACCCCAGCCACTCTGGGTGGCTTCCAATATATATAAAAGCATAATAAAACATTTTAAAAACTTTCCTGTACAGAGCTGCCCTCAGATGGCTTCAATGTCGGACAACTCCATACCCGCCAAAATTTCTCTGATGAAACTAGGGATGTCCTAAGGAAAAACGGGACATTCTGGGATCAAATAAGAAACTGGGACAGCTTCTATAGATCCGGGACCATCTCTGGAAAATAGGGACACTTGGAGGGTCTGTCTGTCTCTGTGTGGTACACCTGGATTGTCAAGCTTTCCCATTTAATGACTGTATCAAAGAAGTTATTTGTTAGCTCTGTAAAAACAAAGTGCATCCTTTTTGTGCATTGTGTGAAAATTAAACTCCACAAGCATTGTGCAGAGAATCACATGGACTGCAGCTCATTTACTGGGGCTTTCTCTGTTCCTTCTCACAAGACCAATAACTTCACAGAACAGGCAATTGACGGTGGGACATTACTTTAAGGCATTTTATTGGATTTCAGATTTTGAGCCCTTTTTATTGGGATTTGGTCCTTTCCGTTTGCAAACACATTGAGGAGTTTGTTCTTTAGTCTCCTCTGCTTCACATCACCCCATCCTTGTTTCCCAAGAAGTCACATCTTTGAAAGGAGTGCACCTAATTTTTAGTTAATCCTTCATGCTTGTTTTCAGAATCTTATGCTGGTAGAGAAGCATCTTCTTGCTATATCTGAAGATTGTTTGGAGAGAGAAAGATGGTGAAAGTAATGTGGTTAAAAGTTTTCTCCGAAGTGTTTGATCTATTCAATATCCTTAGGTAGCATTTGTGTTTGAGCTCATCGCTATGTGGGTCATTAAGAGGCAGTAGTTTGTTGCTGAGTAGGCCAAACAAGAGAAAGCCAAGTATACTTCTTTCTGCTACATCTTAGACTGAACAATTTAGGTTTATATGCTGGCATTTAAACAGCTTTATTATTTTTCTATTTCTATGGATTCAACATCTGTCAACTATTCATGAACTTCACCCATTGCACAAAATGATCAGTGATACCAAAACACATAATTAGTGGGTCTATGGATGAAATGTGAACCTTACCTAGTTTGTGATAGTGTTTCTGTAGGGTTGCCTGAAAAATCTGGATTCAAAAGTTGTTGAGCTTTTTTAAATTTGCCCAAAGTTGCTGGCATAAACACAAAAAATGCTGTTTTTGAGCTATTTTTTAAGGGAAATCACGAAAATGACACATGTCTGGATTTCCCCAGACATTTCACTGATTTCTGCCCAGGCACTGCTTCCAACTGCAGTATTCCAGTTATGATCTCGAAATTCTGGATGTATGGCAACACTTTCTTCAGCATTATTTCCATTGTAGCTTTTCACTTACGAAAACCTACTCTCAGTTTTGACAGCACTGCTGCTACTTGGCCAAAGATACTTTTATTTGCTTTCTTTCTACAGTACTGATTTAAAAGATGTGTATGCTAATATACTTAAACACCACAGCCCTTTGAAGGCTCCCCCCCCCCCAGCTTAAATAGCAGGGTACACAGAGCAAAATGCTGATTTTTCTACATGTGCTAGCAACAGATTTTGCATAGCAACACGCAACAGCTGTGTGCACTGCATATCTCATTGTGGTTCAAAGTATAATTTAGTTGTCAAAAGAATATAATAAAGCACTGGTAATGCTCCCTGTTTGACGTCTGTCTTTATGCAAGGAGAAATTCTATGGATGTTGTCCAAATATACCAGTAAATGGCAGCAAATTAGCCAAAGATCTACAAGGGGCTGCGCCATCAGTCTTTGGGACAGAAGTGTAGAACTGGATCAGTATCATTCAAAAGAGCAATTTTATTTTATATTTTGAGAGAGATACACTTGGTCTTTGGAATGTCGTGAGACCACTCTCATTCCAAAGATTGGACTTGCACCTGAAATCCACTTAATATTTGGAATGTAGTGAGTGCTTGCCCTTGATGGAAAATGTTGATACAAGCTGTGCAAACTTCATTGGTATATAATTTCAGCTATTTGTGAAAATATGACTTGTTTTATTCGTTTAGTCTCATCCACATGCACTGAGCTTTAGGTTAAAATAAATCAGGCGACCTTTGTTTATTATTCATTTGAGAAATGTCTATATTGCCATTCATTGTTGCTATTATCAGCTGGGTTACAAACAAAAAATGTAGTTTAAAGACACAACTGAACAGGAGCAGATAAAAATATATCAGTTAAAAACATAGATTATAAACACATGCTACAGCGATACATAATGTTGTAGGTCATGGGTAGGCAAACGAAGGCCTGGTGGCCGGATGCGGCCCAATTGCCTTCTAAATCTGGCCCTCGGATGGCCCAGGAATCAGTGTGTTTTTACATTAGTAGAATGTGTGCTTTTATTTAAAATGCATCTCTGGGTTATTTGTGGGGCATAGGAATTCATTCATCACCCCCCCCCAAGGTCTGAGGGACAGTCAACCGGCCCCCTGCTGAAAAAGTTTGCTGACCCCTATTGTAGGTCATCCCATTGCACAACTCAAGTAACTGGCATCACATAAATGCCTGGGTAAATAGATATATTTTAAGTTGGCACTGAAAAGGAGTCACATCAACCACACTTCAGAGGGAGGGCAGTCTATAAGTGAGGTCCCACCACAAAGAGGGCTCTTTTCCAGTGTCATTGCACCCATCCTGGTAACAAGACGTTGAGAATGGCTTTCCCTGAAGATCTCAACACCAGGGCAGATTCATATTGCTCTTTTCGTCATTTGTGTCATCATCCCGTGCGCATTTGCAAAGTTGGTTAATATTGCTTGCATACTACTTTAAATATCTTGAAGCGCCTTCTCTCATTTATTCTCCGCTTTGCTAAAATCTGTAGATTCAGCAAGGTCCCCTTTCTGAGATTAATTTTCTTTGGCATGTGGAGCAGAGCACCACAAAAAAATCTAAATCTAAAATCTTTCCATATCCTGTGTATCAAACTATCTGTGATTATTTTTCAGGAGTAGTGCTTTTCAACTGAAATGGTATGAGTGCTGCCAGTTGAAAAAAAAACATATATGAAAAAATGTGATGGCAAGGCAGTGGAACTGTTTTTTCTGCAATCTAAACTTCAGCATATCCAAGAGCAGGCCTTTGGACCTTTCAGTGAGATTTGCTTTCCCTTCTAAATATCTAACGTCTTGCCTGTGCTGGAATTCTCTTCCTTAAAAGGCACAACAGATCCATAGCTTGAGAGGCACTTAAAAGGCTTTCCATTTTGTCAAGCTTCTGGGCACTTTGATATCAATACCTATATATCAATTTAGTGTGTTGAATACACCACAGTATTGCAAAGCTGTTGGTGGGGAGACCCGCATACACAGCCAGAGTAACATGCATGGCTGAATACACAAGACATTTTTTTTCAATTTAAAACAAAGCAAAAAATGTCAAAGGCACATTTGATTGCACATCTAGCTCTCTTCCAAGTGCACATGCAGCTTTGCACTACCATAGTCTTGGTTTGTAACGTTTACCATGTTTTATAGTTTTAATCACAATTTTAACTTGATTCAATTATGTTGTTATTACTATACACCTCAAGCATTTCTGAACTGGAAAGCCAAGTTGTAAAAGGTTTCAGAAAGATGGATTTCACATGAATCCAGTATGGAAATTTTGCAGGTTTCATGACACTTCCTAGTAAATAAAGCCCCCAAACCATTTAATTCTATGAAGGTTAGTATTCTGCACAAGATTGCATGCAGATATCCAATCCTCTAACGTATGTTTTACTGCTAGTATATGTAGTAAAACTGGTATTGAGAATGCTGGGGGGCTTGGCTACAGGATATAGAATCTTACTGGTTAAGGTGAAAGCTGTTGTAAAAGGAAATGATAATACTGTAATGTATTTTGATGGGGCAGAGAAAGGGGAAGTACCTATACAGTACTTTTTCACTTTAGCCTGCGAGCCAGTGTGGTGTAGTGGTTAAAAGTGGTGGACTCGTAATCTGGGGAACCGGGTTCGCGTCTCTGCTCCTCCACATGCAAGCTGCTGGGTGACCTTGGGCTAGTCACACTTCTCTGAAGTCTCTCAGCCCCACTCACCTCACAGAGTGTTTGTTGTGGGGGAGGAAGGGAAAGGAGAATGTTAGCCGCTTTGAGACTCCTTCGGGTAGTGATAAAGCGGGATATCAAATCCAAACTCCTCCTCCTCCTCCTTCTTCTTCTTCTTCTTCTTCTTCTTCTTCTTCTTCTTCTTCTTCTTCTTCTATGTTACATACCTCATACATACGCACACACATACTCATTCTTATATCAGTGGCTTTTGCACTTAGCTACTCATGAATATGTGTAGCAAAATTATATTAACATCTGTTCATGAAACACTTTTGTATGAATTTTCTCTGAATACATAACTTCTTACTGCTTTACAGGAGAAGAAAGAGTTTAGTTACATGGCCAGAAATGAATAGAGACAAAGCTTGTCATTTGATGCTTGCAGCAGGGCAAAACTGAAGGAGCAGAAACCCATCATTTTTGTAAATGTCTTGTTTTTGTTTATTTGCCCTGCTCTGCTTCCAGAGCACCTTACATAAAATCAGTAAGAAACAGCACAGTCCCTGCCTGGAGCGTCAAGATTCTAAAAGACACAACACAAAAGGAAAAGGGCCCAGGAGAGAAGAAGAAAACAAGCAAGCTCAGGCAATAGTTCTTAAAAGTGTTAAAGATCTTAAAATGATCAGCTTGAATGAAAAGGGTTCGGGGAGAGGAAAACCTAGAGTGGCCCTGTTTCCCATCTCTTCCTCTTCTGCAGCCAGATGGAATGGGTGCTACTTGGTGGCACTTGACAGTGAGATGGAGCCAATACTTTTGTGTACATTCTCCCTCACCAATAAACACATAAGTCTTAATCATTAGGGAAGTGCAAAACTTTTCCCGTTATTTCCATATAGAGTTATGCTGTTACATTCCATGATTTCACATATCCACAGAAACTCGTCTTTTACGATGGCACCTTCTAGTCTCCTGAAAAGGGTTGTGTTTTTCTCCCGTCTTCCTTCTTGTTTCCCCAAAAGCTCATATATCTAGCTGCCCATTCTGGAAATTTAGTTGCACAAGAACTTGGCTGTGCTCTTGAGTCCACGCTGGTCAGGATTCCCATGTGACAGCTGATGACAGCATTAGCTGTGCTGTTTTCCAAATAGATACGGCACTGAAGTGGTAATTCAGGATTATGCAATATAGATTCTGTACTGTGCTCTGCGTGAGTGCGCCTTTGAAGAATACTTGGAAACCGAGACTGGTCTGAAATGTGGCTGCCAGGTGTCAACTTGGGTTGTGCCCACTCACTGGAGAGGAAAATCCAGAGAACTCCCCTGGCTGTGGTGGAGAAATTGATCTGCACTCTTGTCAACTCTCTCTAGTTTCTCCAATTCACCACCATTCCTTGCAGGGATTCAGGATTAATTAATTAATCCACAACATTTATAAGATCAAAGAATTGTGTGCAAAGGCTGCAAACAGAAGCAGTGAAACTGATATGTTATAAAAACGTGTGTGTGTGTGTGTGTGTGTGTGTGTGTTAAGAGTGGTATACTTGTAATCTGGGGAACCGGGTTCGCGTCCCCTCTCCTCCACATGCAGCTGCTGGGTGACCTTGGGCTAGTCACACTTCTCTGAAGTCTCTCAGCCCCACTCACCTCACAGAGTGTTTGTTGTGGGGGAGGAAGGGAAAGGAGAATGTTAGCCGCTTTGAGACTCCTTCGGGTAGTGATAAAGCGGGATATCAAATCCAAACTCCTCTTCTTCTCTCTCTTCTTCTTCTTCTTCTTCTTCTTCTTCTTCTTCTTCTTCTTCTCCCACCACTCTACAGTCACTTAATACCTTCTACTTTAAAGCTGAAACATAAAATGGCAAAGGAACTTCTAAAGAATCATTACTGTAGTAGTTCAGAAATTATTTTCTTCCATCATTGCTGTCTTAATACACGGATACTGTCCAAAATACTGCACATCCAACCATACACCCGCCCCTGGCACAGTATGTACAAGAGTTTGCACTTCCAGTTTCCCCCCTGATGGAAATTAAATCAGATAGATTTAGACACAAAGAGAGAGTATGCTATACTTGTTCACACCAGGGGAATATCTGAACCTGAAAGTGGACTTTGGAGCTTCTCTCATTCCCATTGTAATGCTTTCAAGATTTACTTTGGATTTCTTGTATTTTGGCAAATATGCATTTAAAAAAACTAAATTGAATTATTGAAATAAGTACCAAATAATTATGTTTCAAGATTCAAGGTTTTATTTAATTGTTATGCTGTTTTAATGGGCTTCTTCACTGAACATTTTAATTATGGATACTGATTTTAATGTTTTGATGCAATTGTTTATTGTGTATTTTAATTATGTGTGGCTATATTTTGCAATTGATTTTATACTGTTTTTGGAAACTGCTCACAAGCCGTTCTGGCAAGTAAGCGGTATATAAATTAAATCTGATAATGATGCATTATCTAGTTGACTATGTATTTTTTGTAAGACCATTTAGTTCTATGAAATGGTGATAGGGATTTAATCAGTTACAAACCACTTCAACCCAAGGAAGCACAGCCTCAATATCACAATATAGATGGGTATATAGGTTTGACAGCTTAACATCACCACATGGCTTCAATTTAGGGATCATACACACTTTCCTCCTCATTTTCCAGGCATGGTCTGTGCTTTAAAGCTCTGTGTCTGAGTGGCTTTCCTGTTTTTGCTCCTGAGTTTTCCCTGTGAAAACCTGCTCTTTAAAGCTGAATTGGAGCAAATGGCAATCCACTGAACACTAGGATAGTGTTTGCTGCAATTCATCTTTAAAGAGCATTTAGTGCAAATGCAACACAGCTGAATATTCCATCCTCAGTGTTCTATAATTGCTACCTCGATCACAACACCCTTTAATTTACATCACAGCTGCTGAAGAAGGTGGAAGCCGAAACACTTTCCTATAAGAATTCAATATTTCTGTTTTGTTCCCCTACTCTCTCCACCCCCTGCACCTCCCACACTTTTGTAAAGATATATGAAACGCAGATGATTTTGTTGACAGAAAAAAAAATTCTTGAACATGCAACTGAAGTACATATTAAAAACCTTCATAAATGAATGTAACTACAACGCATTGAAAATAACATAACTTTCAAGCTAGCAAGGCAACAGTTTAACTGTCATATCGTCACTTTCTCCAGAGACTAGCAGATGGAATATTCAGGTAACCCTGGAGACAACCTGCAGCCTATACAAATATGTATACAAGCTCAGTGACACAGCTCACATCCTGTTGAAACTCCAACAGATTGGGCCAGATACGTGTATACGAATGCGAGCTCTTAAAGATGCATGTATAATGTCTGCACTTACATGTTTCCTGAGGAAACCGTTATGTGTGAAGCTGGTGCCAGTGGTAAGTCAAAAGTCCTTCCCTATCTCTTTCCTCCTTCAGTAACAGCTATTCAATTTAGTGGGGAGCATCACTTACCAATAGCTGAGCTGTATTTATTCCTAAAAATACACTTTCTCTTCTCTTATGACTCTCAACTCGTATATCCAGATGTTGCTCTGCTGTCAGCTAATTCTTTGCCTCTCTTCCCCACTTTGTGTCAACTGCATTAGGGACAGCAGCCCTGTTTATGAAAAGCTTTTATTCTAAATCATTAACAATTGGTGGTGTTTCAAGTAACTTGGTCCAGAAGGGACAGTGTTTTGTCATTTTGCTTCGTGAGCTTGTAGCATTGTGAATCATCATCATCTTCTTGTTATTTAGTAGCAGTTGGGGTAACATAGGAGAAAGCTGCATCTGATCTGCAGATTTTCTCAATAAAAATTGTGTGATTTTAGTTAACCTCTCAATTTCATATCCTTCCATTATAGAGTGTAATGTACATTTTGTTAAAAAAAAAAAACTTTTACACACCAGTGTTGGTCAAATTACTCTTTGTTTGTTTTTTTGGTTTTTTTTTTTCTTACTCCACTGATATTTCCATATTTGTATTCTTCAAAAGAAAAAGGATCAGTTTTTTTTTTTATTAATGTGGTGCATTTCAATATAGGCACTCTTAACAGATTTTAGTAGGAAAAGAATGATCTTGTTTGGCATCTTCTGCTTACTGAGATTAGATCAACCGTTTTGCTACAGGACAATGCTATGGTGAAATTGTGTGGGAATTATTTTGATGCAAAACATGATGTGGCTCAGCTTTCCTTTCCAGTAAGATTCCCTTTGTGATAGTTCTGACTACTGCATATACCCAGTCTTATTGATCACCCTATCTGGGGTTCAGAAGGAATAATTAGGTTAGTATTTTAAGAATTCAGTGGTACCTCAGTTTAAGAACTTAATCCGTTCTGGAAGTCCGTTCTTAAACCGAGGCGCGCTTTCCCTAATGAGGCCTCCTGCTGCCGGTGCCCTTCCACTGTTTGAATTCCGTTCTTAGACCAAGGTAAAGTTTGCAAACCGGGACACTACTTCCGGTTTTGCGAAGTCCATAAACCGAATAGTTCGTAGACAGGGCTGTTCTTAAACCGAGGTACCACTGTATAAGCAAAACTTTGCTGAAGCAGAACGAAAGTCCATATAGTTCTGTATCCTTTTGGCCAAACAAACACTTTGGGTGGGGGGAACCCCAAAGAAGGACCTGACATCAACATGACTTTCTGCTGTTTGCATCAAGCAACTGGTACTTGGAACTTGGAGGTTCCATTTTTGTCATTTTGTAAGCTGCTGAATGTTGTGAAAATAATGGCAATAAAAAAAGGAAATAATACTATACATAGACCATGGGATTTACTACCAGAAGACATTATGATGTCCATCCGTTTTGATGGCTTTAAAAGGGCATTGGACAAATTCATGGAGGTGAAGGCTTTCAGTGGCTACAAATTGTGATGGCTATAGATACTATATCCAGGATCAAAAAGCAGTGTGACTCCCGAGTACCACCTGCTAGGGGACAACCGTGGGAGAGGACTTCTGCATCAGGTTGTCCACTGTGTGAAACAGAATGCTGAATTAGATTGGCCATTCTCATTCAACTCTTCCCATGATTGACCTAATAAACATGATTTCGCCCCCTCCCTAATCTTCTGTCAAAGCCATCTAAGCCTGTAGCACATCTAGTGGCAGCAAATCCATGTGAATTATGCATTGTGTGAAAAAGTACTTCCCTTTTTCTCTATCCTTTAAGACTCCACTGCGTCCCTACTAGTTGTCTTTTCCCCCTTCTTGTTTTTAAAAGAATAGCCCCCCAAAGCATATGTCATAAGGGAAGTGCTTCAATCTCTTGATCATTTTTGTACCTTTTCCAGCTTAAGGATTGATCAGAGATAGGAGATGGGATAAGTTTATCCCATTTTTTTAGTCTGGTATTTGATGTTGTATTGTGTTTTTACCATTTTTATTGGGAGCCCCCCAGTGGCTGGGGCAACCCAGTCAGATGGGTGGCATATTATATATATATATACACACATACACATCATTATATATACATACATCAAACAATATATTATTGTTGTTAATATTTTTATTAATTATTATTATTATTATGTGTACACACTATGCAAAATAACAGTAACAACTGTATATACAGGTGAAACTCGAAAAATTAGAATATTGTGGAAAGGTTCATTTCTTTCAGTAATTCAACTTAAAAGGTGAAACTAATATATGAGATAGACTCATGACATGCAAAGCGAGATATGTCAAGCCTTTATTTGTTATAATTGTGATGATTATGGCGTACAGCTGATGAGAACCCCAAATTAACAATTTCAACTTTGGGGTTTTCATCAGCTGTGCGCCATAATCATCACAATTATAACAAGCAAAGGCTTGACATATCTCGCTTTGCATGTCATGAGTCTATCTCATATATTAAACTCCAGTAGCTAATGAAAACAATTGCTTACATAAATGGACTTTTCCCACGATATTCTAATTTTTCGAGTTTCACCTGTAAATGGCATATTTTCCTTCTGTTGCCTTTTTCACTGCTGCTTGCAGACTGAGTTAACATTTGCATTGCGTAACCCACCTTGTTGTCAAGATGTCATTCCTGGTTAGCCATGCCAATTCGAGCTGCACCAGTGCACATGTGAAGTTGGGGATTTATGCCTCATTCATAAATTGTGTTTCACTTACATGCATTGAACCTACATCCTTGATTCTTTTAAGTGGAGATCTCAAAAATGGAACCTGGGAGCTGTTTTGTTGCCAGTTCACCATTTTTAAGAGGTCATTCTGGAGTTTTCCACAGCATGTTGGGGAGAGGTATCGGGGGATGACTTACCCCTAAACACATAGCTTGGTTTACTTACACACATCATCAAAGGAATTTCAGAAATAGACTGGAAAGAGAAGTTGCTGAATTGCAACTAATTACCAAACTTAAAACCATGGAGAGACCTGGTCTGAACAAAGACATTGGATTCTTATCTCATTATACATGACAAAGCTATCTTTAGCCATCTCACCCCTTGCTTTTTCCTGTAAGACCAATTGCAGTCGTTAACAGTCGTCAACAGGTTTTCCACACCTATCAGCCAATCACCCATTCCCACCACCCTTCTGAGTAATACCCCTCCCCACTCTCTCACTATATATAAGGGTCTGGTGACTTCTGTTTCAGTGTATCTGAAGAAGTGTGCATGCACACAAAAGCTCATACCAAGAACAAACTTAGTTGGTCTCTAAGGTGCTACTGGAAGGAATTTTTTTTATTTTTTATTTTGTTTTGACTATGGCAGCCCAACACGGCTACCTACCTGTAACATCATCTAGTGTTATTGGTTATATAGGCACTTCACAGTAATGTTCTTGTGGTCTGCTTGTGTGAGTTGATCTGCACACTTAATATGTCTATGGTCCTGCATTGTGAGGTGGGTGATCCAGTAGAACTATAGCTGCGCACTATTGATATATTTTATTTATTTACAGCAATTTATATTGGCTGACCAATAAATAAAATAACCATTAAAAAAATGAAACTGCAGTGTAAGTATGCTGGCAAATTGGTTTTTATTAGCATAACTAAAAAATACAGAATAGAACTGTGTCGGCTGCATGTTTCTTTTGACACCCAGTTGAAGGTGTTGCGTCACCAATTCAAGGTGTTGCCCAAGCCTTTTGGTCTCTAGGGGAGGTCCTCCCTGTAGTCCCACCAAAAAGGGGTGGCCCATTGTGTGAAATAGAGCCTTCTTTCTTGTGTTATGCTATGGAACTCCTCTTCTGTCATGGAGACATGGAGTTAGCCTAGAAAATACCCGTTACCTTTCAGAATGTGGAGCAAAACACTTGTGGAATAGTAGTCTAGTCCTTAGCTCCTGTCCTGAGAGAGAGAAAGGACCAGCAGCTCATGCAAGATGCTTACCATACTAGAGTACTAGTTGGGAAAGTTGAAGCCTTTAGGAAGATCCATTTGACATGGCTAAGCTTGGGCCTTGTAACTATTGGCTTATGTTCAGTTTGAGAGAGAACCAGAGCCAGAGAGTCAATATCAGATCTTTGATTTGGCAGAACCTCAGTAACACAATTGCTGAACAAAGAAAAAAAGCTATTTCGAAACCCGCATCAATTGTTGACTAGTTTATGCCTGACAGCATACATGTTTATAACACTTGTAAATGTAAGTGATAGCTAGCTACAAAACATATAAAAACCTTATAAATGTCTAATCCCATTGTGAAATCTATCCAGCCGCTGGCCCCATGCAGGTTTTTCCTTTGTAAGTTCTAGTAAAAAACAAACAAACCCCGAAATATCTTGTCCCGCCATCTCGGTTAGATAAGTACTCTATTGTGTCTTTGTAAACGATACATTTAAACACTTTAATCCATATTTTAGTCAGCTCAGGGTGGTTCAAGTTACAGCATGTATATAATAAAATAATGAGCTCAATTCGAAAGAAATCAAAACAAAAACAATGAATATTTGATTCTTTCGAACTAGCTGAATAAACATAGGGCCCAATCATACCATTTTTAGGTCCCTTTGACTGAGGTCATGGTTGGCTTTCCTGTTGAAATAAAGGGACTGAAAATGTTTAACTTGGCTTGATTTTGCCCTTAGTATTTTGGTATATGCTTTGGAGTTGCTGGCATCCTACATACTCTCCAACATTTCTCAGGTGAAAATAGGGACATCCTATTCTACATCAGGAAGCTTTTCCCATGTTTGATCTCGCTGCACGCATAGATGTCATATACACATCTATAAGCTGCCTTGAATCCCTGTCAGGGGGAAAAGATGGGATATGATAATGATGATGATGATGATGATGGAAACTGAGAATGATCAGTAACATACCAGAGAGTAAATCCTATGGAACTCAGTGGGACTTCTAAGTACAAATGCTTAGGATTGCAGTGTAAGGCTGCTCAGTCTGTACCCAGTTACCTGGGAGTAAGCTCCATTGAATACAGTGGGACTTACTTCTGAGTAGACAGTGTAAGGCTCCATTCACAATAACACGGCACTCGTTTCAAGACATGATAGCAACATGAGAGGAAGAAATTATTTTTATTTTTTAATCCCGTTGTGGTCTTGAAAAACATGTCTCTTGAAATTGCCAGTTATGTTCAGAAAACAGCGGAGGAGAAACTTTGAAAATCTGCTGATGATATAAGAGTCCTCTGATTAACAATTCTTGCACGTGTGTGCTTATTATACCATAAACATGACCTTTATAAAAATATTAAGAAAAACCAACTGTGGAAATTGCCAGGTCAAAGCTTTTTAAATGTCAGCAAATACAATGCCTTTACATTAATGTGGCATTACAGTATCTAGCAATAGATTTGCTAGCAAACTTTCCCCTGGGGTTTTAATGTTTATATTTAAGGTGTATTTAATGGTGGTGGGGATTTGTCTTGATCATTGGTGGCATACATGCATTATTTAATTGTATACCGCCTTTCCACAATTCATACCATGCTCAAGGCAGCTTACAACATTAAAAAAGCCTGTAACTGCAACATAGCAAGTCAAAACCAATAAATAAAACATTAAAAATACAAAACCAAAGAGCCATTTCCAATAAAGATACAAAAAGCTCCATAAACAGCACCCCAGCCATATATGTTTACTTACCCATCCAGAATTATGGGAAATGTAGTTTGTTAAGAGTACTAGGAATTGCAGATTGGGAGCTATAAACAGAATTATAGATGCTACATACATAAAAATACTAGATAATAATCTCAACATATACACAAACGATCATTTTTTAAAAATGGATACATTCCAAAAGACTTCACTACAAATAACATACAGCAATATTTCTTAAGACCAACAGTCGCACAAACTCAAACAACTTAAGCTTGCCTTCTCATGCTCAAACAATTGTAAACCCAGGACTAGTACCTGGTGAAAACCTGTCATGAACCGGCAGAACAATGGGGGTGGGGAGGAATAGGATCCCAGCGAGGGGTGTAGCCATGACTGGGACACACTGGGGCAAGCTGGGGATGGGGGAGGAGAAGGGGTGATGGAGGATGACGAGGGGATGGGGGTCAGTGTGCAGGAACCAGAGCAGCAGGACCCATCACCAAGAGAGGCCCCTGTCTCCATGAACATGGCAGGCTTTGACACGTAGGGAGCAGCGGGAGTGGCTCTATAAGAGGCTGGCTGAAGCAGGTAAAGAGCCCACAGCCCAGCTCCCTAGCTGGCCAGATGGGGCTCACTAGCTCTGAGAGGAGGTATGTGATTCCTCAGCTGAACTAGGCTCAGAACAGATAAGGGTCACATGCCTCCAAGCCCAGGTGCTGCAATCAGCGTGCAAAGTGCAAAAGGGCAGCAAAGCTGAAGTGCTTTGCCTGCTCAGCTGCCCATGTTGATGGACCTCAGCTTGTATACTCCAGGAGCTCTGCGGGACTGTTGCTTTGGTTTGGACTTTGGAAACGTTGGTTGACCCTGGACTGGGGATTTGACATGCTGCCAAGTAAGCCAGGGATTCTGTACAAAACCCTTCCCTAATGCAATGTTGTATTAATAGCTGTCGTGTCTGATACTCTGGTCTCTTAATCTAGAATCATAGAATCATGGAATCATAGAATCATAGAGTTGGAAGAGACCACAAGGGCCATCCAGTCCAACCCTGCCAAGCAGGAAACACCATCAAAGCATTCCTGACAGATGGCTGTCAAGCCTGCTTAAAGACCTCCAAAGAAGGAGACTCCACCACACTCCTTGGCAGCAAATTCCACTGTCCGAACAGCTCTTACTGTCAGGAAGTTCTTCCTAATGTTTAGGTGGAATCTTCTTTCTTGTAGTTTGAATCCATTGCCCCGTGTCCGCTTCTCTGGAGCAGCAGAAAACAACCTTTCGCCCTCCTCTATATGACATCCTTTTATTTATTTGAACATGGCATTTGAACATCTAAGAAACTATGTTGGTGTAACCACCAAGGGTATACTTCCAACATCTATTAAGCCAATCTGTGGAAGAAAGTAACTTACTGGGTCTCGATTTCCTTGCGCATAGGTGTCACAAAGTACAAGACCTTTATCAACGTAGCATTACAGTGACTAGCAATAGACTTCTTGGGTTTTAATGTTTATATGTAACAGGTGTAGGGAATATGTATCATCAGCTGCATACACACCACACATTTGAAGCACCCTCCTCCCAAGATTCCTGGTAACTAGCTTTTAAGTTTGCTGCGAGTTGTAAACTGTAGTTCCCAGGATTCTTGAGCGAGTCAGATGTGCTCGTAGTGTATGGTGGGTTTGTGTATAGCCATAATTTTTAATGACTCATTTGCAACCACTTCGTTGTGAATATAGAATCTCAGAATTGTAGGATGGGAAGGGACACCCAGGGTCATCTAGTCCAGCCGCCAGTGGAATCGCTGCTATACACATGTTTTTCCTTCATACAAATGAAATGCCATAATTATATAAAATAATAAATATTATTATAGGCTGGTGTATCATTCACAGCTTCCAAAGTCTTCCTAGCTTGGGGCAGGAGCTAAGGTGTTGGATGCATTTTGTTTTCCCCTTGTGTGCATCCAATTCTCTTGGTAATTCTTTCCCACAGATTTCAATGGTGTGATAATTATTTATGCCAGTTCCATACTCCCCAACATGTTGAGTCCCAAAACTGGGATGCGTGTCTTCCTGTCCGTGCTCCTGACTAAGATAACGGAGCCCAAAAGACACACATTTCTCAGCATCGTGCTCTCACATGTGTTTCTGAAAGTTGCACAAGATTGTGGCCCTGAAAAAGCCACAGTGGTTTGTTGGGGGGGGGGGTCTTGGTGCAAAATCACATGAGATCACTGTGACCAAAGTGACCACTGTGCTCTTGCAGGGGGGGGGGGAGACAGACAGGATCTGGTTTTTTCCAGGACACTTGAGGGGGTATGCAATTCTAGACTGGCATAGATGGGGTACCTCCCCAGTGAATAATGGGGCTTTATGAGATTAAAAGGCTGCCTTCAACTTGGCGATTCCAATGTGTGCTGTAACACCAGCTATTGTCAGCAGGAATACTCATGGTAGATCTTTATCTACAGAGCTTTCTGTATGCATAACAAGGGCCTCTGCAGCATATGAGGCCTGCCCACCAACAGAGTTCATCTTTGCAGGTAGCAAAGATGCCTGCAATCTCTGCCCTTTCTTTACCAGTGGAGCTGTGGGGTCAGGTTCGCTCTGCCCACCTGTTTTGTCATATATACTAGTAGCATGTCAAAGAACAATCTGGCATTTGTATTATTTAAGTTGCCTGGGGGAGTAGGAGAGAGTTACCGGTAATTGTCAATCCCTGTGTTAGATCTCAGCTGACCGTAAGAGTTCGACTCATTGCTCTCACATCAGTGTTCATCACTAATCTGTTATTGCTTCACTGTTTTACACATAATGACTCTCGGTCAGATGTCTGAACTGTTTTTATTGGAAAAACTCAAGAGGGGGAAAGTGTGAGAGTTAAAATCTGAAAGTTCTAGTTGTGAAGAGGTAGGTGTGTGTGTGTGTGTCACATAGAAACTGCCCCATGAAATCAACAAGTATGCATGCAGATCTGCACCTGGAGCTAATATTCCCTGGAGTGGAATTAATTGAAGATCATATGTATAGTATATATCATTTCATTCAAAAGTACTAGAACTTTTGAACAAAAGTGTGGGACTTTTGTTATGAGCTACTGAATGGAAGTGTGTTCATTTCAACTGCATACTGCTGGCTGGCCCGGTATTCTGTACTAGTTATGTAACTTATAAATTGGTATATTTTAAAAAATATGGATGATTAGATGTTAGAGTGCTGTATATTTTTCTTCCACGTTGGCCCTCTTTTTGTGTTGCAGGATCCAGGGGATAAATTTTTTCTCTTTCCCCCCTACCCATTTTCTTGTCTATTCCTTTTGACAGTTTCGGCAATACAGGTCTGATGTATTTATGTACCGGTATCTAAGATAACCTTTTCTGGCTCAACAACTTTTTGGGGGGAGGTGTGTCCATATTTTACCTCTTGAAATATGGCAACCCTAATCCAAGTATCAAATGATATTTAAGATGGGATGCTGGCAATATATATATATATATATATAAGTTCAAATGTTAATAAGCCTTGGGATGTGTATCCATTTGGAATGTGAAAGCTGGGTTTTAGCTGCTAGCATTTCCTGCCAGTACATGTTTCTTCCAACCCCCATGAGAATAGCACTTCTTCAAACAGCAGAGCTAGAGTAAGGAGCAGTGGGAAGCAATTAATGTACAGTCCCTTTTGGCATAGCCTAAATAGCAGGGACAGGGCCAAGATCTGTGCAGGGCAAACATAGCTATTATTTCACGTCTTTCCTCCCTGCAGTTTACCTTAACACTTTATTTGCTGAACCACAGCTTAGGCTCAGAGTAAATAACAGAGAAACTAATCCGGAACACTTTCATAAAGAAAGCCACGCAGTCCTTGTTTAAAAAGCTCGATCTGTAGAATATTTAAGAAGTTTTGGAAAATATCAGGTACCGGTACTATGTTTCTGGATTTCTTGCCTCTCTCCTAAACAAAACAACATTGTTGCTTTTGTACCCAGAGAACAATGCACTGTTTCAACCAAAACAATTACACAATGTGTCCACAAAGGAACACACTGCTCTTCTTCTGATCTCCTTATTTCACAGATGATTTCACAGTCATGTGGGATAAAGAGCAACATGTGTTGCCTCCACTTCAAATTTTCAGTAAAAAAAAACAAACTCCTTGATTAGGAACTACATTAAGCTCTCATGTTATCTGTCAATTGATGAATATGAAACTTAAGCATTTGTTAAATGCCTATTTTTTTGGGGGGGGGGAGACACCAGATGTCCAACAATGTGAGAATAATGAGCTATTGCTAGATAGTGGTTCCTTCTTACTTGAAGAAAGTTGGATTGTGGAACATAGGTGCATGTATGTGGAACTCCTACAGTTTTTTTGAAGAGGAGGAGGATTTGGTGCTCTCAGCGTTCAATTCTTCAATTTTTTTAATGTCCAATATAATTAGATGCACATTCCAGAACTACAGCATTGAAGGGAACAGGGACACCAGCTCCATTAGAAATTAATTCAGTACAGTAGAAATGAATTCATATTAATTTAATTTTCTAGTCAAAGCTAGGATAAAACACACCAGATGCCTATCAATCAATCGTTCTAATTAGCAAACAACAATAGTATGAAATGGCTTTATATTAATATGTTTGAATGTTTCAAATAGATAATGGTTATGTCATTTTCATTGTTAAGAGCATGAGTCATGCCACATTTTCCAAGAAAATAATTTGTTCAACATTGCCAAGAGTATTGAAGATTCACATGAGTATATTTTAGCTGTTGCATGATGCCTGTGAGTGGTCAAGAGATTCCTTTGTGCACCATCGACCCAAAACCCAAGCTGTTTCACTTAGACTGGATATCACCACCCAAAAATGCTAAGTGAATTGGCACTGAGATGTGTGTACAATCATGTTCATTCAAACATGCATGCAGCACATGCTGTGAAGAGGTACATTTACAAGTACATGCATACATTGGATAGAAATATTTGACCCTCCAAATGTTCCATCAGCACCAGCCAGGATGAACAGTGGTCAAGAATTATGGCAGCTATAGCATAGCAACACCTTGGAGAATTGCAGATTATCCATCCCTGAGATTCCCTAAATCAGAAGCCAGTGGGGAAAGCATATATATGTGAAACAAATTCAAAAGTCTTGTTCACATACCTCTTAAGACACAAGGGAATATCATGAATAAAAAGAGAAGGGACATAGGAGTTGATATGTTGGCAAATCCTAGACATCAATATTTGAAAAATGTAGATTTACAATTTATGTCACATGGAAATGCCAACAGTTTTAAAATTTTCCATAGTGGCATTCATAACATTCTACATTTTTTTCTGTCTACGTTTTTTGGAAAGAGCTGTTCAGGAATAAAGCTGGAAAGTTAATATCTGTTCTGCCAAACCATCATTATTAATTATGTATACATATAGGAAAAAATGAAATTTATTCAGGCTAGTCAAAAACAATAATTTATCTTCAATGATGACAAAGTCAATGGCAAGTTAAAAGTTTCAGATGTTTTCAGTTTAACAAAAAAAAAATGGTTGAAAAAATGGCATTCATTTTTTCCATACTTTATTTTTATTTTGAAGTGTCTTGCTCCATTTCCAACCTCTGAAAAAATTATCCTCTTGTTCCCTCTCTCAAGTGTGAAACACATTCACTTGTAGCTAGATGTCAGGAAATAATAGCTTCTCCATGTGATCAATCAATATGTGGCCCAGTTATTCTCCACCCCCTGTAATATCATTATCCAACACAGAGACAGTGGAGCAACATTTTAAATACACACTTTCTATTTTGAAAACACTTGAGAGAAAGAGATAAAAGTAGCTTTGTTGCAAGCATATAACCTAGTTGCAATAAGGAAGATATCAATGCTAAATTTAAGTATGTAGATTCACAGCTGCATACTAAAAATGGGTCAGCGGCTGCCAGCAATATGCTAGAGGTGCAAGGGTATTAATGTTTTTTTTCCTTCAAGAACTGTGTAGTGCAGTCAAAATTGGGAACTATAATACAAATAATGTATGCTTGAAATTCAGCAAAATATCAATGCTCTTGTTCTACAAAAATCCTGAAATTGATCTATTTATGAGGGAATATGCCTAGGTGTCCAGCACAAAATAAGTGGATTGTTTTATCCAATTTGACAGGTTTAGTTGTAGCTTGTGAGTGGGAAGGCAGTGGTAGTGGTACCTTCCCAGTGGTGGCACTGCATTCCTTGGTGCCAAATGAAGCAGAGATGGTGTGTTCAGGGGACTCTGAATTGTTGGTGGTACAGTGGTGCCTTGATTTAAGACTGTAATCCGTTCCGGAAGTCCGGTCTTAAAACAAAGCGGACTTAAAACAAGGCATGCTTTCCCATAGAAAGTAATTGAAAATGGGTTGATCTGTTCTAGACAATGAAAAATACCCGCTAAAAAGCAATTTAAGATGAATTTTACTGTCTAATGAGACCATTGATCCAGAAAATGAAGGCAATAATCAATGTACTGTACTATAAAATAAATAAGACATTTTAAAACATTTTTTCTTACCTGCACTGATGATAGTCATTGTTTGGAGGGGGGGCTTTTATCCATTTCTGCAGTCACACAATCAACCAGTAGCTGAACTGGGTTCCACACAGTCACAAAAACAAGTCACAGAAACGAAGTCACAAGCCTCAGTCCCATAAAACGAAGTCACAGTCAAAAAACTGAAAAAGCTACACAAACCAAAACACATTAAAAAAAAAAGCCTAACAAAACCTCCAAATATTGTTGTGTGGGTGCTCGGGACTCAACAGCCGATGGACTCAACAGACTCATCAGGAAGCCTCTGATTAGCAGCAAGGGACTCAGTTAACATACGAAACACACTCAACAGGAACCAGATTATGAAAAGTGACCCCTAAAACAGCAGCCAGGCCCAGCTTATATCAAAAAAATGACTCAAGCCAGAGCACTCATTTCTGGGTTGCAACTGGGCTTAGTCCAAAACGGACAATAGATTGGACTTTAGTCAAGGTACTATTGTACTGCATTGCTACACACACCTGCAGACTTGCCACCAACAACCCAGGATGGCACCATCTCCACTCACCTTCATGGGCCACTCCCCCTGAGGAGGGGCTACTGTGCCTGCAACTTTCACCCAGTTCTGTCCAAAGGAAAAATAATTATAGCCATTTTTTGTTTCATCATAATATTAAATGGAGGAGACACAAAGCTTCATTTTCTGAATCCAGCTGCACAGTCTGAAGTAATTAAACTTATAGGTCTTATTATTGCAGATCTAGTGTTCTTCTGGCTGCTAATTTATTTAGAGCTTTGCGGGGAAATCGGCCGTTAAAAACTTACATACAAATGATTTTATTTTTTTAACGTTGACTTGAACATGTAAATGTCAATATAAGGTTGCTCCATCTTTTAGGGAATTTCAGAGGATAGTAACTTTAAAAATCCTAGAACTGAAATCCTTGGGTTTACAAAATATGGGCTGGCGAGCATATTTGAGAGAAGGATTCTGATAAGATATCTGCTTCTTGAGACTAATCTTATAGCTGACAGGAAAGAGTTTAGAAATGGGCACATTCACAGTGATAGGATCTATAGATTCCCCAGAAGCAAATTCTTCTTTCTATCTACTTCACACACAGCAGAAAATGGTGCATACAGCTGTCCGTGATGTTAACAAACGGTTGGCAGGGCAGAGATGTAAATAGTACTTTTCACTGCTAAAAAACTTGAATAGTTTTTACAAGAGTGGAACACTGATGAGCAGCTATGAACAATGATAAAATCAATGCACTCAGAATGTACTGGACTTTTCTTGTCCTAGAGGTCTTTTGTCTCTGCTTTCATACTTACAAAGGACAATCAAAAGAGGAGTGCCGTAGCAAGCTCTTTGGAATAGCGCTAGAAATAATCCTTTAAACTAGAGAAGGATGGACAGATGTGATTGCCATTTGCAAATATATTGTGCACACATGGACATAATTGAATAGTGCAAATACAAGTTACTTGAGATGCAACAAAAGCAATTTGTGTAAGAATCAAATGCTCAACATTTAAAATGTTTGTTATCTTAGTGCATGTATTATGTATGTTCACATAAACGGGAAAACTGCTGCCACTTTGCATTTTTTTATATCAGTTAATGTCACAATCAGTTTAGGAGCTTCAAGTTGTTACTGCTGTGGAAATATCATGCATCTTCTTGTTTATTTACATATTCATAACATTTTATGTTCTGTTAGACTGTACAGTGGTACCTCGGGTTACATACGCTTCAGGTTACAGACTCCGCTAACCCAGAAATAGTACCTTGGGTTAAGAACTTTGCTTCAGGATGAGAACAGAAATTGTGCGGCGGCGGCAGCAGGAGGCCCCATTAGCTAAAGTGGTACCTCAGGTTAAGAACAGTTTCAGGTTAAGAACGGACCTCCAGAATGAATTAAGTTCTTAACCCGAGGTACCACTGTATCTGATCCCAGAGTTGGAATGTTGTCATAGCCCTCAGATCAAGAGCCCTCAGTTCCCTGATGTAGCATCAAACAGAAGTGAAAGAATCACTGGAAGTTACAGGGAACCTTCAGTATTTTAAAGTATCTCCTACACTCAGGCAGAGTTTGATTTTGCTTAAATCCATTTCCCATGCTGCTTTATAAAATGATGCATTTTAATGTGGAAATCATATGTACGCTTTCTTGAGAGTAAATCCAACTGTGCAGAATGGGATATGCTTCTGAGTAAACATGCTTAGAATTTTGCTGCATGAATCACTGGGCACTTTATGTGAGAAGGCATATAGGTATGGGACTTTTCAAACATTTGCTCCATTGTTAAGAATCCAGGCAATATTGCTTCAGCTAAGGCGTAACAGTTTTGTATTTTCCAAGAGCTAAAACTGCAATTTTGAATTGATAGTAAAATGCCATTCTTCTCCTAGCAGGAATATAGTTGTGTAGTTTTGTTACACACTATCCAATTGGATAGTGTATATGAAGTAAATGCCAATATCTTTCTCTTTCTCTCCCTCTCTCTCACACACACTCCTTACATGTTTTTGTGCGACTGTTACCTTCTAATGTTTTTTTAAGAGTCTTCCAATATTGATGCTGTAAAATGATCAAGGTTATTAGTATGTTCCCCTGCCCTTTCCTTGAGAAACTAAGAGCACAGCAACTAGTGTGGTGTATATTGCTTATTGGGGTTGTACAGAGGCTTCCCCCCTCCCTCTGGGAAAAGGTCAGGCTAGAGTGAGTCATTGTACCTGCTGCCATTCAGACAGCATGTCTTTAAAATAAATCATAAGTTCAAGTTCAGGCAAAACTGTCAGATTTCTGATGGGGAAGGAAAGAGTCTTGGAGGATATGCTGTTCTGTCGCTTCATTTGTCCTGCATATCTCCCTCGTTTAATTTTATCTATATGCCAGCAGTATGACATCTTTTAAAAACTGAAGGTAGATTTAGACTCACATTCATTGATTAGAAAAGTCCTATGTCTATTTCACAGGAAAGATTTGCCAGCTAACACATATTTAAGTCATTAGGTTTGCATGGAGCATAACACATGGCTCTACCTGCTGTGGCTTGGGTAAGAAGCATGGAGCAAATCTTTGAGACAAGGAGGAAATGAGAGTTTTTACTACTGGTGATATTCTTGGGTATGGAATTGCCAAGTTTGTGATATTCCAAAATAGGTTTGTCATTCACAGACATGGGCATGACCAATATGTCCAGGAGCCAGACAGATGTAGAGCATTACTGTCAGACAAGGCTTGGATAAACCCTAAGATATGCACTTGAGTTGTATTGGCAATTGTGTGTCATTGAGTGTTCTAGTTTGTTAATGATCCAAGGGCCAAGCAGTCAGGCAAGCACACTGAAATTTCAGATTGTATTTTGTCTAATGCAACTAGTAGCTCTGATAAATGAGGTGCTCTGGATGTTCTGCTGGATGCAGAAGAGATTGTGGACTTACAGATCTGGCCAAAATGTTTGGGTGATATCTGGGAATTTCTTGCTGTGAACTCTGTGGATTTATAAAAATACTATCCCATGTGCCTGGAAATTCTCAAGGTTCCCACTGTTCAAATCCCAAGATATTAGATTAGTGCTGACAAGGGCCTTACAAAAAACAGTATTACAACCAACCCTTGCATCATCCTCAATGACCAAAGAGCCTTCTCTTTTTTGAAAATGTAAATAGAACCCATAGATCTTAGATGTAACCTCTTTATTGGGAGTGGCCAATCTGTGGCTGTCCACGATTCTGTTGGATTTGGCCTCCCATGAGCCTCAGTCAACATAGCTAATGCTTGGGGTCCTGGGAAGAGGGATCGGACAATATCTGGAGGGCCACAGGATTAGCTGCCCTTTTTCTGTATGCTATAACAGTCATTCTTATTTAATCTCTTCTGTTCAATTACAATATTGCACTGAAATACTGAACCAAAGTAATAGTCTATGTAGCCAAGTTTCTCACAGCAGTGCCTTAAATACTTCTGACTCCCCCAGGTCAATTTAGCCAATATTTAAGCAGCTGATAAATGACTGTCTGGTTGCCTAAGATGAGTGCTGAGTTGTGTTATTCTTTTATTGCTTCCCCTCCCATAATGGCGCTATTCTAAAGGTCGGATTCAATTTCCACTTTCACAAGTGTTGTAAATCACAAGAGATTCCACAGAGTCAGTGTACAATGTGAAATAAATATGAGCCATAAATTGATATACTTGATTTATAAGACCAATGCTTCCCTTTCACTAAACTTCTTCTTTTTTTGGTCAGGTGTTTTAGAGAGCAATTGAAAAGATGGTAAAAGCGTGTTGTCACATAATTTAGTCTCCAGCAGATTTCCATCAAAAGTGGGAGAGTTGATAATTTGATATAGCAAGTTAATTCAATCATTTACTGTGAGCCTTCAATTAGATGTATTAAAATGCAACTCTGGTTAAGAGCTTTTCTGACTGCAGTTAACACATTAGAAGTGGTGAATCCATCCAATGATTTTATATAAGAATTGGAAAAGAACCTCTTACCTTATATAAAGGAATCAAGTTTCTTACCTTCTACTCATTATTTATCTTTTAGTGGAATATTTTCAGCAGGAATGAAAATGACAACTGCATTTTATTTGTTTGTTTGTTTGGGTGGGTGGGTTGTTGTTTTTTTTAACACTCCCCTGCCAGTTTTTACAGTCTGCTATCCTCCTGTCCGATTAAGAGAATACAGGCATATTTTAAGAATTTCACAGGATTCAAAGAATCTTAATTAGCTGTGAATTGATGTTCTGGAAGTATACCAAAAAATACAGGAGTCATTGTAAGCAGAGATAATTGATATTCCCAGCTTTCAGGCAACTGAATGTGTTGTGGTCTGTGATGGGGGCAAACCACAAGAAAAACTGAGGTCCATGTTACGCAGGTGTCTGCTTATCAGTATGCAAAGGAATTGCTTCATTTCCATCTGGGTCCCAGAGAATGCTCAGAAGCAGCATTAGCAGGGGAGGCTAGCTCACTGCAATTCTTGATCACCCTAACCTGTGACAATAGTCTATAGGACTTGCCAGTTATACTGAAGAACTGTTTTGTTCAGAATTTCAGAGAATAGCTTGACATCACATTTTTGTTCCTTTTAAAGAGAGCAGGTTCTTACTCAGTTCTTCAGGCTGCTTGGTAAGATTAGCCTTTAAAGTTCACTGTAAAGCCTTGTAATTAGTTTGGAGAAATAACAGTAGTTCATTTATTAAGAGCAAAGGGAAAAACTTTAAAAGTGTTCTAAACACAAATGTTCACTTTATTATTATTAAATACACAAAACCGAGAGGTCTTTCTTTCTGTTCATAATGGGACTTGCTTGCGGAAATAATAGAAAACTCAAGTTGCATATTATATTACTTTCCCATGCAAGTCTTCGAACAAGAAATCCTTGACAAACTGCTTAAGGAGGGGTGATATGGAGCATAAAAGTATGGGAGATGTCTCCAGTCTTTTCCTTACCCACTTCTTCTCTCCTCCAACCCCACCTGTCTCCTAAGCTGTTTCCCCCTTGCCATGGGGTCGTATATGTATGTGTGGCTTTGTAAGACAAATCAGATGGTTATTTGGCTTTATTGTACCTTATTTGGTGCTTCATTAGGCACAGGCGGGCAGAAAGAGGAAGGCAGTTACAGACCCTCCAAACTTTGGAGAGTATGGCAAGATGTCCCTGTTTTCCTCAAAGAAAGGTTGGAGGGTATGCAGTAAGACCCGGAATCATTCCTTAAAGACCCAAAGTGTGAGGTCCTCAAAGTTACACAACCATCTGTATTGTTGAGCTGATTAGACTTGGGGATGGGGGGGGGGAATGGAAACCTGTGCTTTATGCCTTTGCCCAAGCAATGTTTTCATGGCACATGAGCCATTGCCTCCACATAGAGTAGTGACCCTTCAGCACAGTTGAAGAACCTGGCAGGCTGTGTCTGTCTCTCTCTCTCTCTCTGTGTGTGTGTGTGTGTGTGTGTTCCTGCCAGGCTGCCAAGCCAGAAAGACTGGTGGCTGACATTCTTAACTGACTTAGTTTTAAGTGCCTGTTATCTACAATACAATGAAACCAGATTAAAAATCTATTATGTATGATTTCACCTTTTGTCTTCCCCCCCTTTCTTCCCTTTCTTTGTATAGGAGGTACATGCCAGAGCCCTGCTTTTCCAGCCCTGGTACGTCCTCCAGCCCCAGCCCTGCAGCCTCCGTTGGATATCAAACCCTTTCTTCCATTCCCTCTGGACACTGCAGCAGCTGTCAATCTCTTCCCCAACTTCAATGCAGTAAGTACTCTACTGCAGATGTCGTTTCCATCTCTTACGTCATCCATTGAACTCCTCAATTTTTAAATTTTTTTTCTTTCAAGCCAAAGAGATAATCAGTGCTCACACATACGCAGCTCCCAACCGCGGTTGTTTGACATGCAACAGTTATAGGGTTCAGGGGGCGCACATCCCCTGGAGAATTAGCAAGAAAACAAACCCATACCACAGAAGAGTAATTTACTTCTAATTTGTATATGTGGGATTAGTAATGGAAATTATTGGGGCTAATGAAAGAACATGTCCATTCCACCATTTTCTAGTAATTAAATATGAATTAATATTTAACAGTGTTTGCTTATGGGTTCTAAGCAATGCTCAAAATAAGTATTTAAATTATTTTTGCTGACAAATAATTAACACAGGCTGATTAATCCCTGAGTGATAGCATGTAAGTTTATTATTTCTAAAAAAGCAAAAACAAAGCACCTCTGACTGAGAATGCCAAGGGTCAGTGTGTGTGTGTGTGTGTGTGTGTGCGTCTTTTCTAATAGAGATGTTTCCAGCTTGCTAGAAATTGAAGACAGGAATGTAAATCAAGCTTGTAGGAAGTGCCTTCGTATTCCTGAAATTCTAACTAGTGTTTCAGCCCCTTGGGATCCGTTGCCAGCTGATATTAGACAAGTCCCTAGGTTCTGATGTTTAGGTGGCCACTGAAGTCATTTTTTTCTTTAAGATGACTTTCCCTGAAATGCTTTCCCAGTCTTTTTATGGAAAATTAACTGTACAATTGTAGAAATAGTTTTTTTAGGGGTTTTTTTGTTTTTGTTTTAGATTATTGAGTCTGCATCTTTGTATTTTACCTTGTTGTGCACTTCCGTGGTAGCTTCTTT